>JAQGBE010000400.1:0-19441 GCA_034698225.1 Scheloribates latipes | reverse complement strand
TATGTTCTTCTCTGGTGTATTGTCGGCGTGGATGTGCTGACTTAGCACCTGTGATGGTGATGCTGCTCTTGGTGGTGATGGCGGTGGTGGCAATCGATAGAGACAGAGACGGTTTAAACAAAAAGCAATAACTTTATTGACGTATCGATTCGATGCAATTACGCGTTCACTCAATTCAACTGCACTTTGGATTAGTGAAGACTGATTACTAAAATTGCTTTTTTGTGTCAAAATAGCTACACTTCGGCGAGTCTTCGGAGAAATCAATGAAAAGTTTAGATAACATAATGTAAAGCATATAAAGCACTCGAAGACTAAATAAATAAAAACGAGTTTCAAAACCCAAAGTTCAACCGTTAATGCGTTTGATTTGTTTCTAATGATTACACGTTTGCGACGATCGCCTAATTTGTTCGATATTTGAGAGCAAAGAACAAATAGCGAAACGGTTTTGCTGGTCGGACGACTCGCTATTGTGAGTGCATCAGAGCATGTGAGCAAGTGAGCAAGGCACTGTGACCAGTGGCGTCGTGGCCACCACACCACAGCACAACACACCACACCGACCACCACTCGCACCGGCATCACAACAACTCAGAGGATAATTGAGCGACAAAGAGGTTGTGATGCGATGGGAGGGTATGTCAGCAAATGGTGAGGCGATGTGTTCAACAAACCATTGAATCAACTGAAAGCCGCCTTTAATTGAAAAGTCGTTCAATTAAAGTGAAAAAGTCTGAATGAAAACAGAATATACAAGTAAGAGATAATACGAGGCTTTAAGTAACAAAGAGTTGACAATTACTCGAATGAGTCGATTGATAGCAATCATTGGTTTAGACTTTCATAAGAGCTCTGTTTATAATTCGTGAGAAAGAGATTGTTTGGCGAGAAAGCGGTCGCTTCGATGGCAAAAGTGAATGAATGGCTCGAATTGAATGAGGTTTGAATAGAAAATTGAGTTGTCTTGTCTTGGTGGTGGTGGTGACTCGCAAGCTCGCAATTATACTATAGAATTACAGTGAGAGTGACAGTAAGAGTTCTACTGACCAGAACGATGGGCACTATCGAAGTGGGCGCTAATATATGATCCCTGTGTTCACCCAAATTGCATTCGGGCTTCACTTGAGAGGCGCACACATTGTGTAACTGAAAGGCGAGACATGACTTAGCGATCGACTTGTGATCGACTTTTGTTTCATAATTTACAGTCATTTGACACCAACGACAGTGGAGTCCAGTGATGCCATTGTAGGACTTTATCGGTTTTCGGCATTTACTGCATTTGCCGGTGCAGTTGCCTTCCGTCCAGTGGTGCAGAAACGACTGTATCGATGAACAGACACAGACCGTGGTCACTCACAATCAAATCAAATCAGGCCATACCTGAGAGGTCTTCTTCGACTTGGAGTAAGTGCTGATACACGAAGCCGGAGCTCTTTGGACACATCGCTCGTGAACTGTGTATTTGCAGACTGTAATTACAAACAAGACATTTGACGCCACACTGTCATCGTCGCGGTCAGAATGGCCATAGAGATAGCCAGAGATAGAGATGGCCATAGTTGGCCAGGGATGGGGATCGGGATTGCGGTTGTGATAGCGGTGGCGATCGATGGCTCGCCAGCCATGTGACAGATCCCGTACATTCGTTACTATTGTTTATTCATACCGAACACAGAATCTAGTCCTCAGTTCTCATCGCTCCTCACTATTAGCCATCACTGCCTGAGGACATGGATTCTGTTATCTATAAAGTGCTTCAAACCTAGCATTTACTCGAAATACAATCCATTTCTATATTAAAATATATATAATTCAATATTTTCCAAAACGAATTGATCGCTAAGCGATGAGACGTGGCTTAAACTCAAAGTCAGAATCCATCGATTGGTAACAAAAATAAAAAATAAAAATAAAGAGCTTGTTTGCCAAATGTTATAATCGATCATGGAGAATGTTATCATGCTTAATCCATTGGTATGAAAATCTGGTAAAATTTTCAGGGTTCCATAAAACAGCATATGATATAAACAAAGATTAAAACCCGACCACTAATATTGTTTTAGTTCAGTCAGTGATGGAATTTTGCGCTCATATTATAGAAAAATATTGCGAAATATGGTAAGCGATGCCTCGAGTGATATGTTGAGGAATGGCTAATACTGTCTCTGGAGATGGAAGAGCTTTGTGTCTTGGAATTGATTGAATACATGATAATTATTATTAGTATTATTATTATTATTGAGAGTGAGTTCTTAATCAAAACGATAGACATTGTGTTGGCCTCAGAAATAATAAGAATATAAAATAGTCGATGGCTAAATGAATTTACTTGGATGTTTGTATTCTTCGATCCATTCTCAGCTGTTACATATTTCAAACTCGCCATTGTTACCCAATGAAAAGTTTCAAGCATTCGGCCAACAATAGAACAAATGATAGGTTGAGGGCAGGCCTAGTGTGCAATTAAAATAAGTTTCTATCTCAAGAAAGTTGATATCAGTCACTAATAATTTGACTAAATATCAAGAGTGAAATTGGCTTTGAGTGACAAAAATAATGAGAATATTTAAAGAGAATTAATGACTCAAAATATGGTTCATTAAAGCGATACTCAAATTGTCGTTATTTTTTATCAATACTTCAAAAGATAGTCAGAAATGGCTTCGAGTTATCAATTATATCCGTTTAGATTACCAAAATATTATCTAGGCCATTTGCCATGAGAATTTAAGCAGGATCAATTTGTTACCACATACCGATTGATTCGGAGTCTGAATGAAACAAACAGATGCTAATTGGCATACAGTCGGGTCAACTCGATTGCTAATCAAATTGCATTCCTTTGAAACCCATTTTTCATATTCTGCAGTATTTGTTAATATAGTCAATAACTAGATTCAAATATAGAAATGAATCATTTCAAATGATGTACCTTGCTAATTGCTAATAGCGATATCAAAATTTGAGTAATTATTCAGAAAATACAATCTGGAAGTGATTGAATATTTGATGTGCTCTGCGATGATGTTTGATAACCGCAATACCACTAATGAGAAGCAAAGGACAGCAGAAGAGAACAGATTGGGATGACTTACAGACACAACAGAGGCCTTTCTTGCCTAAGCCGACTAACATGTTGAGACATAAGTTACAATAAGCCGGTCTATTGAAGTGCTTTAACCTCCAGACATGATTTCCGTCGTCTTTGACCGTTTGCTAAATGGTTCGGAAGACGTATTAATGTATTAGAGTTTATAATTATAGACATCCACTAAAATCTCAATAAATATAAGCCATTATTGACATCGAAGTCGAGTCTAACCGAGTCTAAGCCGAGGAGAACCAGCAGAGGAATGGTTGTGAGGCCTCCTCTCTTCCACTCGTCCAAAGAGACGGTTCCGTCGGAGTCGTAGTCGATCTCAACCATCATCTCTTGCAATATCTGCGTTAAGACAAAACAAACAAAATTGAAACTAAAAATAAATGCCTTTAATGAGCGAAACAGAAATAGGAAACGATTTGATATTATTATCAAAGATAAAACAAATCGAGTGTCGGCTGCGTTGGCCCTTCAGAGCCAAGACAAGACACATTCGCCACTCATAAAACTGTTATAACAATCGCATTCAGCGCAACAAAACGTGAAACACAAATCGCATTTTTCTGATCAACTTTTCTTATTTAATATATTTTCGCAGATCTGAGTCCTTAAGAAAATAAATACAAAAAACCCTAAAATAAAGTTAAAATAAATTTCGTTTTCCGCTTATCCGGAGAGAAGCGTTCGGTAAACACGAGTCCTATTTTTTGTAGAGTCTCTCGTGTTTTGTCAGTCCTATCAATCATTGTTTCCTTTGGATGAGAGCCTTCTGTACATCGAATGTGATGTCGGCTCCGATCTCATCACTGATAGCTCTGATGTCCGACACAATCAAATGTGATTAAACTTAAGGCAGGAATCAGTCGTCAATCGATGGCATCGATGCCCGAAATGATAGTCAAAACATGTTTGGGTCGTATCGTCGGCCGCATTGACAGCACTGACAGCGCTGTTGATTGCCATTAATTAATCGATTGCTTTGTTTTGTTAACTCATTTGCCTTTAATTGCTATCATATCTGGCATGAGATCGCTTGCGACCCAATTGGCGACCAATGCCTGTCCACAAACAACTAGTATTTTATCGCTTATTACAATTGAAAGATTAAATACACTTTTATTAGCAATAAATTATCAAAATATTACTCTCGAGTTAATAAAAGTTTAGTTATTGTGAACGCAACGCATATAAAGTATATGCGAAGTAAGCGAATCTAAAATTCGATCAAAAAATGATATTATTTTTTGCTTTTCATGTGTTCTCCGAAAATGTTATTCGAATTGTGATTATATAGCTTTATATAAATAAGCAAGCTTGCTTGCTTAACGTATTCCCAAAAGCGAGTCCACTGTTTTTCAGAAGGAGTTTTGCATCGAAATCGAAATCAAAATCAAAATGAAATGGAAAAAGGAATAGCAATGAAATGCTTTTGCAAAGGAACTGATAAATACGATACGACAACAAAATCAATGCTCACGGGCTTCAGTTCAGAGACATCCCAACCGAGGTATTCGGCGACAGTCATCATCTGATCGACGATGCAATCCATTTCCTGCAACCAATAATAATTGCAATATTATTCTGGGAGGCATTAGGCCTAAGATCTAACGTCTATCTCATAATTCTTATGCTTTTTATCGCAAACTCTATTCTGGAGACAAGACTTAACATTAATTTCCTTTCGCTAAAAATTTTAATATAAAACGATTTCCTTATCGTTACTTCACTTACATTACTGTCTAAATAGCCATTACTGTCGGTGTCGTAGAGCCTAAAGACGACTGAAAAATAAGACAATTATTTAACTTATATTATGAACAGACAAATGGATTGTTGGTTCCAATCAATTGTCAATCGAAATGAATGATAAATATCCATATTCTGTATTCAGTATTGTGTTGTGTATTGTGTGCGCAATGTATTGCTTACACTCGAGCTTATCCTCGGGCCGTCCGGCTTCCAGTAATGAGAGATAACAAACCACGTCTTTGAACGGCACTCGAAGCAGATGGACGTCGATATGCGAACTGGACTTTCGCATCGGCTTCAGATCGACTGAAACACAATTGCATTCAAATGTAAACCTTATGAAAACGGAGAAAGACTTTCAAGAATAGACAATCGAAGAGTTAGCAAGATGCAAATGCATGTTTCGCTCTATGCCTCGAGATCTTTGTTCGTTTGATATTAAACTGATCTTGTTAATCAATTTCTAATTAAATTCCAATTCCAATTAAATTCCAATTTAGCCAAAGGTTTAGCGCAATTTGTATCATGCAATTCGAAGCGGCCAATAAAACTGAAATCAATGAAGTCAGGTCTAAAATTAGTAAGCTCCTGTTGGTTAATTAATATGTTGCAAGGTGATGCAAAGTGATACGACAACCAAACATCATCGAACGAACTGTAATCAAATGACAACCAATTGTAAAGAAATCAACCGAAAGCTATAACTGGAGGGGATATCTAATTGTGGAGCTAATTGGGTGGTGTCGGGCAATGTTGGGCCAATCGGTCAAATAAATGATCATGGTCATGTTGCTCTTGCTGTTACTCATATCCTACATAAATAATAAGCTTATTCTAAATATTTTTGTATACATTCGTTTGACTATAACTATAAGCGAAGAATAAAATGGAAGCGATTTTCAATGCGTTTGGATTTTAGCGATATATCAATGAAATCTCACATTTTGTCAAAAGCCTTGACTCTAAGTTGGCTTAACGTCAGCCCTGTTTGCACTGAGCGAAAGGCACGAACACCATCGCCATCGCCACAATGAACCCGATCATTGATCATCGGATGCAAAATGCAATTTATGGCCTACTTTTGAGTCGTATCGCACACATCGTGTTTACTACGTATCAAATATTTCCAGGTATTAAACACTAATGACTCGACGCTTACGTCCAGTCATGTCATGAGTGGACACGACTGAGCATCACATCGGACTCGGCTTATGCTGAATGTGATCGCATGTGATGTGATGTGATGTGCACTGCGTTTGATGGATAGTCCCAGTAATGGCACTCATCATAATCCCAATGCATTAAATTTGCAGTCAAAGAAATAACATGCTCAATGTGCTAGTTTGGCAATGGCAAAGGTCTAATTTGTCTTCCAAATAAATTGGTTCGTTTTTTATACGAATAAAAGTGGATTTTATGGCCATTGCATCACAAGAGACACAATAATGCGTAAAGAGTTGGTCTCGAGTCGAGTCCGACCGCAAGACTTTGTCAATCAATTCGATGATTGTTTTCGAGTTGTGATCGCATTCTGGGATCACATTCACAATCACAATGAGGTTTGGATTGCATTTTGCATTGCCTGGGATTGTCTAACGATGTCAACGACGGTGATTGTGATTGGCTTTGGCTTTGGTGTCGGCATTGGCAACAATGGTAAACCCAATACAACTGTACAACTGGTGTATTGATAACTTGATAACTTAATACATACTGGCGTGAACTAGCAGAGAACTATTGGACTTTTTCGATGAATTGCGCGACACTTGGCTATGATTAGGGGAAGAATCAGTCGATTTCTGGTCCAAACAATTTTGTGTGACAGTGACCAGGGGGTGAATGCTTGCACTCCCTATGGAAACAACGGTAAGGCATTGAGATGTTTGACGGAGCGGTTCGGTTGAGTCGGTCGGGACAACACTTCTCAATGGGTTTCGATTCACTGACTTTCGGGTATGTATTGTCTGGCTATACATAAAGACTCGTACGAGTCGTATGAAGGCATTCCTCATCGGAACCATTGGAATAGAGCAAGAGTGCGGAAAGCAGTTAATGTGATCGGGATAGAGACGGATCGAGATCGAGGTTCAATTGAGTGTGGAGTCAGTGTTGGTGTGAGTAAGGTATGGAACGGTGGCGTACAGGTACCTGCCCTCCCTCGCGAGCCGCTGTCTGTCTCCGTCTTGTGGTAGCTCAGACTGTGCAGGCGCTCCGTCAGGCCGTGCAGCTTATCGGCCAAACCGCTGACTGTAGTAGAGACTGATGTCGAGTAACTTTTGTCGGCACTTCCGCTGTTATTCGAATCTTTCTTAGGAATCGAATCACAATAATTATGGATAATTATGTCGTGAGTCAGTTCGGGTAAAGATCCGCCCGTATTGTGCGATGTGATCGGCGCGCAGGCCGTCGTCGACGTGACCGCAGCCATCTGTAAGGCAACACCACATCAATGTATATATGTCCAGGTTATCAGTCAAGAACGGTCTGATCTGTGTTCGGTAAGATTGTGGCCAAAACAAGGCCATTATTGTCGATTTGCATTTGCATTGCTCGGATCAATCAATTGGATGATTGAGGTGGCAATCATGGCATTAGCACATCATAGATACGAATTATGAATTACTCGATCAAATTGTTTTGATTAATAACAACAAAATATCTATCATTTGAAGTAATTTCGATTCCGTTTGCGTAGTATTAAAGGATGGATAGAATTGAATCGATTGTCTGTTGTTTTTGTTCTCGACTTCATTTATAATGCATTAAAAGCTTTAATGATCTGAACTGGAAGTGAGAAAAACCAATATATATTTGAAAGTTGAGAGATAATAGTATTTAATTAATGCATTGGTTCACAGAATTCGATAATAACTTAATTAATGAAACTTTTAATGAATTATTCAGTCGGAGAGAAACCCAAAGCATCAAAACGTATATAATTTGGTCCTTTTTGTAAACGAGTGCAGACAGACATCGATTGGACAAATGTGTTGAAAAACTTATAGAAAACAAATACAATGAATGAACAATAAAACCAAAATCTTGTATCAAAAAGTGAATAAATAAATAAGATTTGAATAAATGAATGTCTAATGAGAGCGAATACCGTCAGCAGTTTGGTTCCCTCGGGCACCGACTGGGAGGGCACGCAGTGCTTGGCCGCCGCCATCCCGATGCCCATCCCCATAGCCAGTTGCAGCTTGCTAGGTGATATTGTCTTCTTGACGAACGACAAGAAGAGCCGTTTGATGAGTTCGCGAGGAGTTTCCACTTCCAAGTATATATCCATAAAGCGCTGAAAGCCCTCCAAATCTATATCCTTCATGTGATTCAACAGATTTTGAGTTAATGTCCGATAATGTCATCGCAGCCAATGTTGTGGCCCCGAGTCAGCAGACTTACACCTTCCGGGTTATATCGCGATAGAGCGCCGTCTTCTTTGAACTCGATCTCTAACACATCGCTCAACTTTTTCGTCGAGTCTACGAAGAATGCAAAAGATATTCAATTTTGAGTACAAAAGCGGAAAAATAATCAAATCTTTTATATTTGAGACAAATTTCGAAAACATTTTGCATTTTGAGTTAACTTTTCATTTATAAATGTAATTATTTTTGAATGACTTGACTCTAAATCTAATGGATTCGCACAGAAGAGGAAACACTTTAGTTGGCACTCAATTATGAATTTATATTCATTTAATATCTGTTTTTGAAAGTTATGCCTAAAACTGAGTAATTATGTGAATGCGAGTCGAAGTTGGACTCAAATGCAGTGAATTAAAAGTAGTGCTAAAAGTAGTGTTAATTTGAAAGTTCAGTTGACCATGCTTGTCATGCTTGTTCGGCTTGTTCTGTTTGTTATGTTCGCTCGCCATTCGCCTTCTAATCACTACTCATCACTACGAAGTCGTCTCACAGCCATAAAACACTAATTACAATCAATTAAGTAATAATAGACTTTAATCTACAATTAAGCATTAAAATTGTTGATGAGATTTGCTCTAGTTAATTTGTGAATGAAAAAGAATGCGGTTGCCGGCTCTACTAGTCCGAGATTGTCACTATCTTGGTAAACTCTGCGCATTTGTGAATCATTTTGTTTAAAAGCGTCGCAAAACTTCATTACAAAGCAATCTCATTGAGAAACGCAATGTTTGAGTCAAACAAATTGAAAATAGTTATTAACTCGTTGTGCGAGTTGTGCTCAACACTGACGGCAATGACGGCACTAAAGGCTTATTCGCCAAATGATTTCAATTATGCGTTAAATGATTCCCTCTTTTATCGCTCGAATCACTGTTTGTTCGCTCCTTTGAAATATTGAATTTTGGCTAAACTATTGTAATCTGTGAGCGAAACAGATAGAAATGGTTAGTTTGAGGCAAAGCTGATGAGACGCACAATTAATCTTTAATTATTCAACCATTTGGACCGATTGGGCCACCGATGCCGACACTCCATATTAGCCCTTACGGTAAACAAAATCAAAATTCAGTGTTTATATCAAATTTGTTTGGGATTAGATTTGATATATTCGACGGCATTGGATATTCCGATAGACAGGAGAGAAGAGGAGAGAAGCCCTGCTTTGAGCTCATAATTGCTTTATTGGTATTTCGCTCAGAGACAGAGTGAGCCAAACAGTTGAGGCACTGGTAGTCGAAGATGTTGTCGGTAATTATGGCGAAGAACTAATGGATTATAATTGATAATTATATGACTGGATGACTGGCCAAATGCATTTAATCCATCAAATTAATGGAAAACTATTGTCAATCAATCATTTTGTTGTTCATAAAACAAAATCAATTCTCGATTCACTTGTTTTTAGTCTAACACTTAATATATTAGAGAATATCAACAGAATTAATATAAGACTCGGCTATTGATTGAAAAAATGTCAATAATTGTGTGTCAAGTCATGAGAGAAGTCTTACAGATATGACAAAAGGCCTACGAATAGACAATATCTCAGAATTCAGTAGAAAATTGAAATTTGCTTTTGTTTTGTTGAAGAGTAGACGAGAAGACAAATACATAAAAAGTGGTTCTCTTTAGTGATATTCGATACGAAGCGATGCCATAAAAGAATGGTTCAGACGTACAAAAGGAAGGCAGTTATGGGTTATGGCATCGCATGACATGATATGACAGCAGTTATTGATATAAATTGAAAAATTTTAATACTAATGACATTTTTGTTGGCCATCAATACATCTCAAGACTTATTTGGCCACCACTTCACTCATTAGCACAACTCTCGTCTAGTAATGAGTGACTGTTTGGCCCTTTGGTTCGGATACTACTCAACCATATTATGGATGTCAACGGGAAAAGCGTTTTGAATGAAATCTATGTTCTCTGTCGATGCCAACCGAGAAATGAGTGAAAGCGTCGATACGATTGAAGCAAAAACTGAAAATTATGTTTTGCTTTCCTTTCGGTGACATAATTGAAAGGAAACCAACAAAATATAGAGAGTATTAGTGCCTAAATGTCATATGCAATGAGTTCGCCACTCAATTCATATCTAAGTTTTCTTTCGTCAACGTTTCGGATGTGAATTAAAATCAAGGAAAATATTAAATGTGAAAACAGTGTCGAAAACGAGTGAACGACTACTCAGACGTGAAAACAAAGTTAACCAATAAAATCGATTGAAAACTATGTATTTTTGTTTATCCTTTGGTTTTTGAGTTCATTTAAATTTAGAGTATATTATGGGAAGTGATAGACATTAAAAGTAATAGATTTGAGAGCATTTGAGAGCATCACTGGATCACTGGCTCATAGGGCTGCCAGACGTCCAGGTTTTGGGGTCTCTGTCCAGTGTCCAGGCGAGGGGTAAACCTGGACATTGTACTGCCCAGGGCACATTCTAGGTAAAATTGTTTCAGATAATGCTATAAAAATGGAGAGTCCAGGTATTTTGATGAAATCCAGGTCTGAGGCGAAATGATATTGATATGACAGGCCTAGTGCTCATCGGATCACTCGACGGCAGAGATCACTTACATTGGATGTATTCCTGGAGCTGTTCGAACTCAGACGGAGACAACTTTTCCCATTTGAGAGTCATTGCAAATGTCAAACGATAACTGTTTTACCCAATCAATGCATTTATCACTTTCGGCCAAAAAATTGACAAAAAGTCATGTTTTGGCGATCGTTTGGTCCGTTGAGGTGTCGGGCGAGTGATGTGACCCACTGTTAGCTCGTGTCCACTGTGTCCGCAGTCTCGCCACAGCTCTTCACATCGACCGTCACAATGACCACAACAACCCATTGTTAACGATCACCGAACGGAACAAATCTTTTTCGCACTCTTTTTCTCAAAACTCGTAAAAACTGAGTCTTATATTAAGTTATTATTATTATTATTATTCAACACTTTATTTATTTTTATCGTCGCTTTTCTCTGCCACGACTCGTGTGTTCGACTCAATGAGTGTTATTCTCATGTTTTTGGTTTACTTCTCTTCAGAGTAAGTGAATGTATGTTTGGTTCGGTTGTATGTCTGAGCGGTTGAGGCGATGTTCGCTCTGGGATTCTCTACACGGAATCGCTGGGAAGCCAATACAATAAATGTTTATATCGTTCGCACACCGATGGAAGACATACAAGACATACACTAATTATTATAATAATAATATAATTAATTGCAGAGCTCTTGGTATGAGTGGCACAAGTGATAGCGGTGTGCGATACCAGAGATACAAAAGCCAGCGCTGAACTCATTGCCATCGCTTCTGCCGTTCAGCCGACAAACTTTCAAATGCCTGGCAGTCCGTGCGCTCAGCATTTGCTCCAATGATATAAATATCAGAGCTTTAAATATAAGCTTGGAATTGGAGTTCAGTAGTGGTAGTGCTGCCAATGCGAGCGCACACACAGAGCACAGCACAACAAAACTCAATGCTCGACAGTGTCGACACACACACACAGCTCAAGACAGCGCTGGCAATATTGCAGCGATGCGGTGCTGTTATGGCTATAATGTTAGAGGTTATACAATCTGACACACAGTCAGTGAGTGTGCATTGCATTGCATTGCACTGCACTGCCTATGCCTGTGCTGTGCGTCGACGACACCAATAACGTGAACCAATTCTCTCGCCACTGACACCAAGAATATTCTGTAGCACATCGACCACAACAATCATCGCTGCGATGAAATGGGAGACCAGAAGTGGAGATCACAACTGAGTGTTGAATTGGTTGTGCGTTAGGTTTGGCACCTGTTTGGAGGGCACGGCATGACTGGCGGTCGGAGCGACCACTTGTCTGTTGAGTGGAAGCTCTTTTGGAAATTCTTGAGTTCCCGGTTTGTGTTGGTTATGGAGAGTATTGCCGAATCGTAATACTCGCCAAACACATCATCGCTGTCCGCCCTCTTCGCACAGTCGGAGCTCACTATTGGCTCACTTTTTTATTTGTGAATCGACCAAACTTTACATCAGTTCGGGTCTGAGCTTAAGTCAGTCAGAAGTTTCGCATCGATTCTCTATTCCTTATAAATAACGTCAGTCATAGGATTCGAGTGAGAAGTTTGACATAAATCACAATCTAATAAAAATAATAATAACTTATAATTCGATCGCATTATAAGCAGATTATTTAAATTTAAGGCAATTCTCGATTTAGAGTGGAGAGAGTGGTGGACACAATCGAGAGTCTGAAAGTCGTTTTTGTTGATTGTGTCGATCGCTTCTCTTTATCGTCGAATCCATCATTTTTATTGCACTGCCAATAAATTATTAATAAGGTCTAACTCCTCTTAAATACTAGACTTCATTGCAATAAATACTTAATTTTTATAATATCTTCGTTTAGCGAATCACTAAATGCAGTGATCGCTTGATATTACAAATTAATTGAAATCATTATTCAGTTTTCGCAACCAATAGATCACTGGAGATAACGATCGCTTTCACACTGAAAGCCATTTAATTGAATTCAATACTTGGAGTATATCTTCGCGTTTATCACTTCCACCGAAGCCTTATTGGCGTCAAGACTAATGGAAATGATGTGTCGCAGACATAAAGTTTTGATCACTTAATTGGATTCAAAAATATGCCAATTCTTGTATGAAAGTCTAACGCGATTAGAATCTCAAAAGAATCTTATTTCGAAATTTGAGCCGTAAAATAAATTTTATCGATTGGAGCGGTGAATGTGGCGATGGGCGAGAAGACTGGAAGACCTTGCTCACTGCTCACTGGCGCTGATGGTGAGGCCAACATGTTGTCGATTACTGAGAGCCAATATACGGCACATACACTCAGAATGCAATTAATTGGACCAAAATTCCAGACTTTGTTTCTGCCATTAATTAGTGATGACATGAGAATAAGAGATACCATTTCTATCAGTTTCGCAACACATATGCAGTTAAGGTGAGGACAGGACAGAAGAGGAGAGAAGAGGACGTGGAGTGGACTCGACATTCACTGGCAATCCGTTCTAATGAGTTAATACGTTTATAATGACTGTACGGTTGGCGTCACTACCGTTGGGCACAATTGATGTCCACTACGACTAACAGGTGACCGAAAAGCAAATCAATAGGTTTTACACCAAAATTCTAATTCTAAACGAGAGGTTAATCCGAGCCGAGAGCGGGGGTTAGTTAGCGAGCGAACACACCTTTGATTAATGTGGTTACTCACTAGTGATAAGGAAATGTGAGATTGTTTTTTCAATTTTCTAAATTAAAAACCAACAAAAAGCCAATCGATTCTTGTTTTTGTTGCCCGTTATCTCAATATTTTCGAAAGAGATAATTATTTTAAATGTTGCTTCGGTTTCACGGCTTATCTCCACTCGGAATAACTAATTAACAATATTTATATTTCGACAGAGATTTTTCAATTTCGAATTCATAATTGGCTTTTTGTTTGTCTTTTCGGCCGGAATTTATCGAAACAATTTGAACGATAAATAACTGTTGTTATCAAACCGTTTATCAGATCTGAGTTCAACTTATTATTGCAATTCATTGCAAGCGATTAGTTATTATGGAAATAAGGAACTAAATCGGACAGAACCGGATCGCGTCGCCACTCACCACCACCAATCGCAGATTGACCAAGATCTAATCTAGATTCAGTCTATTGCTAGCTATTAATTGACTGCAAGTTTAATATATAAGCCATGCTTATTACGAGGCACAAACTTTGGGTTTGACAATATCTTTTATTGTAGAAGGAATCCATAGCCGTTGCCCTGTGCTCTGTGCTCGAGGTGATTGAAGTTGGCTGATAACAAATAATAGCAAAATTACGTGATTCTGAGTTCTCAGTTGATTTATCACTTGTATAATGGGTTTGATAAGAGAGGTCATTCGATGGCCATCGAGTGGATTAATTTAGTGAACGACTGACCAATTGATGGTCAGATGTGTCTGAAAAACGGTTGCGATCGAGTGGTGCGACCGTTAAGCCGGTGATCGATCGATGATTATTGAAACCCAACTTTTAATCCATTAAAAGGTATTTTGTTTGATAAGTGATTCAACAATAGTTAAGACTATTTTGATAGATGTTTCGGTTGTGTTCGCCTCTTATCTCACCGCCAGATAACAGATAACACGGTTTGTCGACAGTCTGATTGGAGACCAACATATCGGAGCAATACATGCATATCGCATACCAATCTGGCCATAGCTAGAGATACTCTCCTTGTGCTCACATGTGATGCCTCGCAATCACTACAACCCATAACCCATAACCACCTAGTAATACGCCAATTGAGCCCCAATTGCACGAACACTGATTGCGTGTCTCAATTGAAACTAATTGTTCATTAAAAGTGAAATTCTTGGCATTGATCTAATTGTTTGTCGCACTGCTTATCAACGGTTCGGTCGGTAATTAACGACATTGTAATCCCTTTATCGAAGACTTGGCTACGGATCTGTCGTCTCAATACCAGCGGTCGGCACATCGGCGCCGATAGGCCTGACCTCTGACCTTAACAGAAATACCCCGTTCGCTGATATGCGATCGCATTAAGGAAATGCAAATTTGATCGGCGACTCAGACTGTACTCACTTATTCCGACTTTACTCTAAATGCAATTTTTATTATTTCTTTTCAACAATTTCTAACTCATTTCCATAAAAATACAAATGGAATAAAAATATAAAATTAAAGGCATTTTCAAAAAGGCATAAATTGCGTTAAGACTTTAGGAATTGATCTGAGATCTGCACAAAAAGTGCCGACAGGGCTCTGAAGAGACCGCTCGCCACCGAACATCACTGGCACACCAATTAGCCAAATGGCGAATGTGCTTGCTCATCGCAACACTGCTTTATAATTGGTATCGCATATAAATTCAGATCAACTTTTGATCGAATTGTTGTTTAGTTGGCATTTGATTGTGTGCTTCAATGGCCGACAAAACTGGCGATCCGTTTGTGGACATCTCGGGTGATGCCACGAAAGCCTATTTCTAAGTCTCACATGTATTGACATTTCAGTTCCAATACTCAAATATAAGTCTCGAAATAAGTCGACAAAAATAAGTTTCATATCTTTTGTTTGAATTTTGAGTAAAAATGTATTTCAAATTCAAATATCAAAGAGAGATCAGTGAAACGAATTTGTGCGATGCGGAGGAGCGACGGCTCAACTGACCAAACCATGCATGCGATGCCATCCCCGCCATCGCCACTGCACTCAGTGTTCACTCCAATTGTCCGCTGAATACACAAACAGTTATTACAGTATTTTATTTTTGTCGTTAATACAAAAGTCTGTCATTAAATGAAGAAATAATAGCAATTCATTTATTCAGAGAAACAATTTCCAGTAATTTATTTCCCATTCATTTAAATTAAAACTTCGGACCAATTGCGCTGTTTTTGGTCCATAACTCAATCACTTTTGCCATTCGTCTAATTACTTAATTTTGGGCCCAATTGGTGTCCGAATGGTCCGACTTATGGTCTTATGGTCTCTGCCCTAATAAATGAATTGCTCTCATGTCCTGATGTCTTATTTTATTATCGTCTGCGGTATTATGTCTTTACCTGAACCTTACCATCAAATGATAAGCTGTTGAAGAACGTTGTATAGAGGAGGAGAAGTGGCCAGCTCATCTGCTCATCTGCTCATCCGCTCATTTTACTCGTCTCTCTGGCCTTCTTTTAGAAAGCAATAAAAGTCTATCGCTATTTAGGATGTTTTGTGCCATCAGAGACACAAATAATGTTTGTCTACATTTTGAATAAGAAGTTCTGTTTTCTCTCTCACTGTCCATAAAACACAGAATTGCTTGTACTCGAGGAACTTCTATTTTATTTGTGGAAGCAGTTGACCCACATTATCAGTTCTGTTCTTCTTGGCTCATCATAGAGTAAATGCCTTTCACTTCCATTCTTCCACATCTTTAGCCATAATCTATTGAATTCCTTCTGAGGTGTCAATTGGTTTCGTTCGGCTATCGCTTAAAACCTCAAACAAGGAATAAATTGAACTTTTCTTGTGATGTGGTATTAGTGGAGAAAATATTATATTTGATCCCATATTCTAATTCATTCGATGAGAATGTTTTGCAGCTATTTCTCCGAGAGGTCAATAAGAGGTCAATATATTCAATATATTCATTTCGGCAAAATATAAATTTTCTGCAAATATCCTCTGTTTTGAGACTGCAGTGAAGCTCTCGTTGATTGTCACCAATATAATTGTGAACATAAATACGCATAATTTAACTTGTAAACATTTTCAAAGAGCGTTTTTGTGTCAATGGGGAGCCAATGGATTGCATGACTTTTGATAAATACATGTCTGGATTCTTATGAGCCATCAATCGAGTTAAATGTTAGATATTAAAGAGTCTGCACTGATATTAAGAGTTGCCTCTAATGCCAAGTATTTGTGCCCATGAGAGGCATTTCCTCACAAAGTTGGGTCATCTCTAGCGGGAGTTTTCTCACAATGTGAGACCAAATTCGAAGACATTTAAGATCAGGCATGCAGAATGACTTCACTACCAGGGGAGGGCTAATTTTTCCCTTCCCCAAAGGAAACAATGTTAAAATTTTCCTAGCTCTAGAGGTTTCAGGGGATGGATTTTCCGGATTAAATCTTGATGCATACAATTAAGCTAAATTAACGTTAAATTAACTAAATTAACGCCGAAATAAGCCTCAAATCGGAAGAATGGCTAAAATAGGACTTATTAAAGTTTAATTTAACTGGATTTGGCTGAAAAATAGCGAAAAAACGATAGTTAAAATCGACACAAAGGAGCCCTTTGCTATTTCTAGGACCCTGTCCAAGAAGGATTTTCCAAATTTTGGCTTCCAGAGGGGGTCTGAATCCCCTATTCATGCCTGATTCAAGATATTTAATCGCGGAACGCATTTGTAGAGAACATAAACTGGTTAAAAATGTCAGACATTCATACATTCATTCATTCATTTAGTCTAATATGAAATTCTCTTCGGATTAATTACAAGAATTTGTTTTTGAAGAGTGCTTTCATTGAAATGTAATGTAAGTTTGAGTTCTCAAGAACTGAGTTTAGTTGAGTTCCATTGCGTGGAATCGTTGTCACAATTGGAGTGCAGTTCGCGATTCGTGAATCACATTAACCGGTGAATCCATTTGGCATTGAATTGCGAGCAAACACTGCATTGTCTGCCAATTGAAACAATTATTCTTCTCATTTGTTGCAAATGAAATGCAGATATAGATAACCCTCTGATAACCCTCTGTGCGTCTAATTATAATTTATGTCACATCCAAACTGATTATTATATATTAATTTCGGTGAAACGCATTTCTCATTCCAGTTATTCCTAATATTTTCTGTACAACTGTTTCGTGAATACGGTTTTCGTCAAAAATTTGTCTCAAAATCAAAACTCCAATAATATTCTGCTTAAAGCTTTTTATTTATAGTAATTACGTATAAAATATTTGATTGATTTGAAGGTAAATGCGAACAAAAAGTTGAATTTGAAATGCAATTTGTATGTGAACTCAAATTCAATTAATGGATAGTTAATGACCTGAAGTCGAGACCATTTGTCGAATGCTTGGCTCAAATCAATTGCCAATAAGCGCGCAAACGATGCGATCGTTCGAAAATCATTTAAAACAATTTCGGTCTAAGTTTTTGTCGATCGTAAAACACTAAGCGATTTGAGTGACACTAAACTGAATAATAAAATGTTTGCAATAATAATGTGACGGACGAGCGATAACTGCGACCGAAATGAAAATCTCTTATGTTTTTATGGCATAACACGGAAATTGAATTTTCGATAACTGAGAGACTATTTTCATGTTTGCAGTCAACGAGTGAAACGATTTTCGATAAATATATTTAGCAATTGTTTAAACATAATTAATCTCGATTATGACGAGTGGTTCCGTCAACAAACGGTCGCCTTTCATATCATACCAAACGAAACCTGTCTTTTGTCTGAATTAACTGTTTATACAAATATGTTTTGCTTTTTGTCTCTCTTGCGCTAAAATACTTTCGAAATACTTCGAGATTTGTGTAAATATAGGTCACAAATGTTTAAGTGCTTGTGTCTGACGACCGGTGCCGCCAATGGGCTGAGTGTCGGACCGATCGACAGCTCTGCCACTGACAGCTCCACAATGGAGACCAAGAATAAGACAAAGAAGAATATAAATAAATTTAATTGATGGACAGTTTTCAGTTTAATTAGTGATAATTGAGTGGAAACTAAGATATTATCGATTGAAATGCACTCCAGTATCGGGTAATCAAAGTTATTAGCGAACGATCGACTAATTTATAATTAATTTATTTTTACTCACATAAAGAAATGTCTCAAAACTGATAATTAAAAATCTCTGATTAGACTCGATTATACTGAGAATCAGAACACATGAATATGAGAACAAACATTTCGGACGTCTTATATCTGGCGACCAAACAGAGGGATAAATTGAAATTTAATTAGAGCTGAAAAGTGTTGAAAATTCATTCAAAACAGAATTCAATTGATTTTCTTAAAATTTAATTTACTCGAAGAGAAAAAGAGAGCGAATGAAAAGAATTCTCAATTCAATCGATTTCTCGCAGAATTTTATTTATTAAATGAATATTTTCGAAAATGTTTACACATTCTGAACAAATAGAGGCCCGAAATCAAACATTATATGACTTCAACTTATTTTACTGTTCAAACACGACCAGAGGTTCGGCGCTAATGTGTGGCGACTCGCGAGTGTTGATTGGGTTTACCTCGAGTTCACAATATTCAACGCCAGCTCATTCATCATTGATCGACTCGGCGAGCGCCGTCACCAGAGCACCAAGGCAATCGCGACTAAGCATATTTGTCCTCGCCAATCAAATGAAATTTAATTTAGTCTCTCATTCGAGCCGTAAATTATTGAGCATGGCCATTTGGCCATTTGGACTCTGGCCGCACAATGTTCCGCACAAGTGAAATGAGTTTTGTGTTTACAAATGAGAAGATAAAAGGAGAGAATCGCCAATCGAGAGCTCATAGTAGGCCTCCAATTGTCTATTCTGTCACTTTTGACTCGAAACCCAATTACACATCTATTCACTAAATATTCT
>JAQGBE010000399.1:0-19447 GCA_034698225.1 Scheloribates latipes | reverse complement strand
AGAGAGAGAGAGAGAGAGGCATTGATGGCAGACATTAGTCGATTATCTGATTAACTTTTTTGTGTAACTTTCATAATCATTGTATAATTGTCTGTTGCATACAGTGGTATAAGTGCATCAATTGTATCATGGTGATCGGGTGATCGGGTATTCAGGTGATCAGCTGTTGTGTCCATAACCAGCTTGGCGTTGAGCAAAACCAAGCTACATAGCAGACCAGGGTAGCAAGGTTTATTCCAATTTAGGGGACATAGAGGGGAGGGAGCTTTGAATTTTTGCCAGGGGGAAATTAGGTGAGAGTGGGAAAATGGCGGCGGCCGTCATTTTTAGGCTAAACCCAGTTAAATTACGTTCGATTTAAGCCGTTCTTTCGATTTTATGCTTATTTCAGCGTTAATTTAGTAGGAAAACCTGGGCTATTGCCCCTTGGCTGGCCCTGTAGCCACAATAGGCGCAAATCAAGTTTATTTCAATAAAGCTGCGCCTTTTTTGCTTAAGAGCCACTACAATAGCCTATCTATGCCCTACACTACAGAGTACACAAATCGGTCAAGCTCAAAATTCAATTTTGATAATAGGAAACATATTTGAATAATATTCAAAATTAAGCTAGCTAACCAGTCAAACTGTATCGAATATGCATCTATTTTTTGTATTGTCAATTTCAGATTTGACCCAATAGGATTATACTGCCCAAGTTCAAAATGAGGAAACACCTTTCGATCGATTGTGCAACTTTGTGATTGTCTCTAAAAATATAATCTATGTATGTAAATTCACCTTGTATCATGTATAAGATTGGTGATTTGATAAATTTTTACATAGATAATTCAATTTCTAAATAGCCGCCAACTAAGGTATTCGTCCCCTATGTTACATCATGTTATCATGGTCAAAACTGGTCAAAACTGGTCAAAACTGGTCAAAACTGAGCGTTCAATCCCTAATTCACTGGTCAATTACAAAATTGACAAATAATAGCTTTCCATTCAACACAAAGATGTGATTCCAAAGGCACTCATATGTTGAGTCCTAGTATTAGTCACATGAATAGCGAACACTCAATGAATATGAGGTTTGAAATTGAAGTGTTGCTCATCTGTGAGGGTCTGTGAAGAGAGGAGAGGAGAGGAGAGGAGAGCGGCGATGAGGAGCAGTCGCGAGTCGGGACACAGACGGGACAGACTGTGAGCCATCACAAAGAGAGTGAGTCATAACGTCGCCAACTGAGGGATGGGGTCCTAACTCGTCGCACGTGTCAGGATCGTCCAAATCGGGCCCAATAGGGATGCTATCCCTTTCCGATCGCAGTTCTCATGAAACTCATGAAACTCGTGTCATTAGAGGGGGAATGCCCTAAATATACCAAATAATCAAGGCCGCTTTTCCTCTCCTCATAATCCGCATCACTCGCAAAGCATAACTTGCAATTCGCTCAGTGATGTCCAAGGTCCGCCGGCCAGGGGCAATAACAAATTTCTTGGCCGGGCAGTAAAGGTTAGTGTTATTTAGGGTAGTTGGCGTGCAAATTTAGCTTAATTGTGCACAAATTCAGCTAAATTAACAAGATTATGATGGAATTAAGGTCAATTTAATTTATAATTAGTTAAATTTAAAGAAAAAGTGGTCTTTGAGAGGGTATGCCGTTTGCGGCCACGGGGCCAAAAGTATTCCTGGGTAGACCACCAGACCCCCCCCTTGAGCATCACTACAATTTAACTTTTCAATGAAAGTTTGATGGGAAGTGCAATCGGAAAGTCTTTATTGCTGGTCCTTGCTCACACACAAACTTGTCATTACTCAATAATTGAATATTGATCTTGCTCTTGATTGCTTTACAAATCGTTGTTTGTTCTTTAAATCACAGCAATGATCTAGCTAAAGTCAACATGTGGTGGCAAGCGTGACAAACTGGCCGAGGTGCAATCTAACCATTTCAATGTTCGTTTTGATATGATATTAAACTGGATCTAAACTAAATTGATTCAACATTAAGTCTAATTTAACTAATATACTCATAATTAAGCTTTGTTTAGCTAAATTGAGCCTAGTTTGTCACCACTTGATCAAGTACAGGTACATGTATTAAACAACTCGAGTCGAGCGAAGAATGACTTTTGATAAACTGAATTAAGCACTCAATCGATTGGAGTGACCGCTCGGCCACAACTGGTCTCAACGCCTCACCAATAAGTCTGCGGTAATGGTAATGATCTAACATTGAGCTAAACGTCTGACCGGTTTCGGGATCTCTGGCAGTGTTGGACCGGTCACTGCACTGCAGAGGTAGAGGAGAACCGGTTAGTGTTGAGGGAGAGAGGAAGTCATTGACTCTGGACATCCTGAGTGGGCTTCAATTGGGTAGAGGAGAAGGAGAAGGAGAAAGGTGAAGACGATGATTAACCAGGTTGGCAACTCTCCCATCGCAAAAATTATCAATATTTATTTGGCGCCATGTCAATTGTATGTCATATCAATATGAGCAAGATACAAATTTTGACAAAATTGAATAAAATGTTCATTTGAAGTAGCAGGCTAATTTTTGCAGACCGGTTATTAATGGAACGCATTGAAGTTGCAGTTCAGTATATTTTGACACTACTTTATACTTAATTGTGTTGCGTATAGACCCCACAGAATGGCTGTCCTCCGCCTCAGCACCGCCTAAGTCGGGGCACAGATCGCGTCGACTGATGCCGAGTATGAGCCAAAGTATTGTCAGTTTGCGTGAAATGATTTATTTAAAACTCCGAGCAACTAGTGATCGATGCAAGTGTTGAATCACTTTTTGTAATATTATTCCTTCGATTAAAACTTAATGTCATATTTGAGCCGACATTTGTAAATGAGGTCATAATTGTATTACTTTTGACAAAATTTTCCACTAATTTAAATATTAATATTAATAATCGATAATTATTTCCCAATAAAACTTGGTATTCGAGTTTAACCATGCTTAAATGTGTAATACCGTCGTGTGATTATAGCAAAATTACATATTCTTTATTCAATTTATATCCAGATCATTGGTATGGCAACCAATACAGCGCAGCACTGCATCGCAGTTCCAATCAGTTGGAGTGAGTGCTTGAGTCGAGTCGAGTGAAGAGAGAGTCCGACAGATCTCGTTGTGAGCGACGCCTCGACCGGTCTCTCCTCCGAAGAGTGTACGCAAACGCGAGTTGTGTTCAGTTTGTTGTTGTGATGTTTGGGAGACAATCGACAGAGTGTTTGCATAGATTTGGTGCACAGCATAACAGCCTAACAGTGGCCAAACAGTCGGCAGTGCACTCAGTGCACAACCAGTGCTCCCAAACCATACTCAACGCTAAACAATAGTGACTTTCCTTGGAATTGATTGGTTTCATCACAACTGACAACAACTTTGACTCAATCACAGGTAAGACGAGAGGCGTTTAGTGTGACAACTATTTGGCCCACGGATTGACCCATCAAAGTGACCAAGTTTTGAGACTCAAACTCAGATTAGACAGAGTAGAGTAGAGTAGGGAGAGCTAGGATGGAAGTTCGGTTATAAGAACTTGGCACATACAGCCGGAGACTGTACGAGACCAGACCATGTTCTAGCCATGGTCCAGCCTAAATTTGGCTGAGCTAGTACAGTTTGGACAATACATTTGGTTTACTGTGTCGATTAGTTAACAAGATGTTACTAATGCTGTACGCTCTCCCACTGTATTGCATGCTTTCACTTTGATCATGATAAGTCAATGCGAATATCGGAATACAAACATTTTAACAAGATGATAACTTGGTGGTGAGATCCGGTAGAAAATGGTGACATTGGGCTTTTCTCATCTATTATTTGTATAAAGCTGAGCAAGCTTAATGATGATTAATTTCAACTTGATTATTCACAAATATACAAGTTCTAATTTTCATTTAGACAAGATAAAAAGGTCGGTTTTCAATGTAAACAGAGTGAAGCCAAGCATCCCTCCAAAGCCAGAGCCAGTCTGAGCCAGAGTCGGGGTAACCTAACTTCCATTATAGCTTCCGGTTGTAGCTCCCATACAATGAGTCACAGACAACCAGTTTGATAAATGTGGTCAAAAGAAAGCAGGGCTACCAAGTTGTTGAGCCGAGTTGAGCTGAGCTGAGCTTGGTTCAGTTGAGTTGAGTTGAGTTGGCAATTAGCTTAACTAATGATTATCGCATTGTTCCGATGCAGATGCTGCACAAGTTGCGGTCCGACGGCAATGATCACGATAGGAACTCAACGTAAGCTTGACATACCTTTCCTTACCTTATTATTACATTGTGTTTATTGTAAACTAAGGTAGTTCACTGCTGAAAGTAGCACGCTGTTATTGATCAGAAGCGATATGTATAGAGAATATTGCTTGTAAAGCGGCGATCACCCTGTTGTTCACCCTGTTGTTCACCCTGTTCATTCTGTTCACTCTGTTCATCGACTATCAATTGTTGCAAATTATCGGTGTTTCCGCTTTGCATAGTCTTTGGAGAGCAGAGCGCACACCACTCGGAGGGTCATCCACACAGAGCCTGACATACAGTGCGAGTCTCTGCTCACTATTCACTACTATTCACTACTCACAGCACTCACTGCTCAGCACAGCGTTTGTATTTCACGCTATTTGGTGCCCTTGGAATATATGCATTCTGGTCGGGACCAGACATAAGTGACAGACTATAAATGAAACACAACTCCCGATCGCTGTTATATTCAAATTGTTTGCGTTCGCGTTGTTGGCGATCCTCCGGCAGACTGGCGAAGGCAAGGGAGCGCCGCACCAGAGCAGAGCCGACCCGAGCAGTGATCAGTGATCACCACAAGCATGGTGAGCATGTGAGCACTGGCCTTAATCAGACTCATTAATGCAAGAGTGACACAATGGGCTAATTATGTGCTCACCATTGAAAAGAAAATTGCATTCTTATTGCGTCCAATGATTTTCTTTAAATAAATATTTGCAAAGGTTTTGTGCGAACGCTTTGGCGAATGGCAATCGTCAGCGACGGCAGTGATCGCAAGACCTGCGATCGTCAGCACATCCAGACATCACTGCCTTTGCCTCACATCTTTGCCTCACCGCTGTTGGCACTACTATTTCCTTTCATTTTTCTATTTTTCTATTTGCGTAAACGCAAAAACAAAACAACATTAGCCGACGCTTTTGAGCCAATAATATAATAGTTATTAATAATAAAGCACTTGTAATGAAATGCAATTCCAGGGGAAACGAAGGCATACGTTGTGTGGCACTCATTGTCTACCTTTGCAGGCACAGTGAGGCCGAGAGCCAAGAGCTTTGCTTATCGCTCAGGCATTGCTTACTAGTGAGCATACATTTATCATAACTATTTGTGTCCTTCGGTACGACTAATTGGTCTATGAAGAGCACCTGCCTCTAGAATTACACGGCCGTAAACATGATCAGGATCACCTGTCCCTTAGGCCGAGACCTACCGGCACTCTTCGCACGTGGCGTTCGCGCGAACACCACTCGACTCGACTCCTCTGCCAACACTTGGCTCTTGGCTTTCGGTTTGAGAGCTCGAATTGAGAGCAATTGTAATGTAATTCAAGTTTAATATACCAACAGATGTTAAATGAGCCATAAATTGCTAATAAATAGAGAAGTTTTGGTCGCAAACGCAAAACGAGAACAACTTCTTTGAGCCAATCAGTCAGTCATTCATTCATTCATTGCTTACTTTGTCTCTACTCTATTGACAACTCATCCACTTTTAACACTTCATTTTCGACACATTATTACCTTCGCTATCATAACTGTATTTCGCATTAGTGTTGGGCAGCATTTGGCGGCTTTCAATATTACTTTGCAAGTTTCACCGAAACTTTTCGTAGTTCATCGTTTTTATTGCCTGGAGTTCTGCAACAATAGCGGAAATTTCGCCGAAAGTTTGATCCGTGAAATGCAGTGATCACTAGTTGGCACACATCTGTGTCTGTGTCTGACTGCGAGCTCTGGCGATGCCTTTCTTTCGAGCGACTGTTTGTTGCTTTTGAAGACAAATATTTGATTATTTGATCACTCATTGCGAGAACACTCAAACCAATCAATGAAAGTGATTCACTAATTAATTGAGTGACTGATAGACACCGCAATTGTCGCCAGAATTTGGCTGATAATAATTGGTTCAATTAGTCGCCTAATGATCGAGCAATAGTTGGTTTGAGTCGAGGCTAACAATCAGTTCATATTTGTCGACAACAAGTGCCTAACAGAGGCCTAACAGGGACTCAATGGCCGTAAACTGTTGTGATCGGCGAGGAATGCATTGTATCGGCAAATCTGATGGTTTGCCACATCAAAGAAGTCGATGCTATGAATGGTCGGCCACATAGCGAACAGCATAACCAGTATATTGCCATAAATGCCTGTCCGGGTCATCCAATGTTCGCATCACAAGGTCTTTGACAAAGAGGTTCCCCACGATGTAGAGGTGCTGTAGAAGTAGTGCTGAGCCAAGAACTGTGTTTCTAATGTTTGTGATAGTTGTGCCACTCGTCGTCCCCTTCACAGACTAGACGGGACGGACGGGAGTGCCTCCTCTTGTGTGAGCTCTGCCTCTGCCTCTGCTCTTGTGCTCACTGTAGTGCTCACCAATACTCACCAATACTCCACTTTCTGGTATTTATAGCCCTCTTTTTCTCACTCTTTTGAGTGAGAGGTTCGCAGAGAAGAAAAATATCTGAAATAAGAAACGAAACGAATATTTTATTAGACTCTGAGTCTAAGTCAGCGTTTCTTCAGATATGTATTGGTCTTTGTTTGGGACAGGGATTCGACTCCAATCACAATAACATTAGTTTTTTGTGTAGAGGATATCCGAGAATAGGAATAGGCTTTGAGTGAGTGAGAGGTACGGATAGGGCACAGACAGGTATGGAGAGACTGCTCCTTAGCATTTAGTGCGAGCACACAATCTATTTAGTTGTGATTTTTGTGGACAGGATGGGCGTCGACCCTAAATTGTCTGCTCTCCACAATTTGATGCCTCACAAGTGATACTTGATTGTCAAGTTTAGCAACTTGCTCAAGCAACATCTGATATGGGGCCCACTATTAATTAATTATGGAGAGCCAACAGAATTTGTCAAATTTTAGACCCAATAGAGTGAAAATCGTGCGCTTATTAGCGGCTTTTGAATTTAAATTTGACCAATAATTGAAGTGTTTATTAGTTAATTAACTTATATTATCACTGATTTCAATATTGTTGTTCTCTCTCTCTCTCTCTCTCTCTCTCTCTCTCTCTCTCTCTCTCTCTCTCGCGACCTTTTAATCTATATATTAGTTATTTGTCTAATTTTCTCATTGACTCAATTGAATCCTTCTTTTGTTACGATCGCAAACTGGTTAGAAAAGAGGGTCACAACTGGCCTTTGCGTTGCGTTGCATAGCATTGAGTGCACTGCACATCACACCACTATCGAGTGGTCTGAATGGGACGACCAAAGACGGCAATGCCATAAACGTGCGAATCCGACCCACACTCTTGTTTACTTGCTGAGTGTCCTTAGAATGACCAAGCCTCTCTCTGCCTCTCTCCCTCTCTGGCATTCTTTATTGAACGACTCGACCGCATTGGACGACCGCATCACTATTGAGCTCATTATTAACTCTAAATATCATATCAATGTCAGTCAAGTGTTGCTTATTAGCCGCAACGGCCAGCACCAGCACCAGCGCCAGTGCCACCAACCTAGCTCATAACTTATCAATTAGCCTTATCCTTCACCTTTGTCCAGCCATGAAGCGCAGCTCTGAGCACAAGAACATTCCAGAGCCAGAGCAGAGCTATTTATCCATTTGGCAAATGAAATGTTTGCCGCTCTTCGTTCAAAACCAGATATTCATCGACTCGAGTGTGTGCTGTGCTGTGAGTGTGTGTGCGGTGTGTGGTGTGGCGTACGAAACGAAACCAAAGGTAGACTCAGAGTCAGATCAGTGCATTGTTTTTGTTACACCAGCACCGACTCCGGCACAACCAGCTCTGGCTCTGTTCTGAGTGACGGCGAGACAGAGCCAGAGCCAGAGCTGGCACATCGCACGGCACACCGCACTCTTGTACACTCTTGGCAACCTGAGTGGTGACCCGATTGCTTAAACCCACTATTTTGTTCGCTAACATATCGTTCGCTGTAATGCACTCAAAGTCAGCCCCAATCGGATCTGTTTTGCAACACATCTATTGAACTCTTTTCTCATTTCTCAATAAAATGTTTTTGTGGACCAGGAAGTGAAACCCAGTCCGCACTGGAAGAGGCACATTAGGAAATAGTCTGTGCGTTCAATAGAGAACAAGCGTTACACTAATTCCGATACACAAAATGCCATTCAATTAATGTTTGCCTTTTGTACTGATATCATACCAATGGCTGACTCGACGACTCGAGTCGACGTCGACTTCGACTTGGATTCGCAGCTCACTTCCACTGCTATGCAAATCGTCGCCTAATGTCTGACTTAACAAACATTTGGCCAAATTAGCCCATCTATTGCCCAATGAGGGGACGTGCGAACCGTCAGGTGCTGTCACTGCAAGGGCTGATCCAATATATATATGGCAAATGTGGGCGCACTCTAAGCCCGGCCGACCACTAATTGCTTGTCCGAAGTGATCGTCAAATTAGTTCAATTGAAAGCAAAGGTTGTTTCAGAGTCAGAGCTGGAGAGACCCGGAGTACGCACTGCGAGCAGCGAGTCATGCCTTCAGTGCAAAACTCGACAGTTTATCAAAACGTACGACACTTTTAGGCAAAAGTGTATTCGGTTTCTAAATCCAGTCCATGACGTCAGGCAGTGATTGTAAAGCAAACACTGGGACTCACTCTCGGCTAATATTAGAACTGAATTTTCATATCAATTCTCGTTAGTCTCGAAGTTAACTCGAAGTTAACACTTCATATCATTACATTGGATCCGATTTCTTCGCACAGCATCGCTCTTCACAGCTGTGGCGCTCCGATTGGGCGCTACCGTCGCCTCAGATCCAGATCCTGATCGTCGCACCGCTCAGACTCTAATGGTTGCGGTTTCCAGGATAACCCTTATATCAGTTATTCAATTATCTATGAGTTATCGTGATTGCGGCAAATATTTGTTACGGCCCTACGCTGTTCACCAGGATAACAGTTTCCGTGAGACACCGCACAGAGCAGTCTATGAGCTCAACCGATACTCAACCGATCCATCTATTCATTCATAACCTGCTATTAACCTCTAAACAACTTATTAAGAGTATTAAAAGCGATAATCTTTCGTTTGATTAAACACAAACACCAACTAAAAGCGCAGACACGACAGTGAGAGAGACGAAGAGTGAGTAAGCAGTAAGCCAAGTGAGCCAAGTGAGCCAAGTGAGCAAGGCATGGCAAGGCAAGGTGAGGTGAGGTGAGGTGAGGTGAGCAAGGCAAGGCCACACCGGCCAAATGCCACCAGAAGCGATGGTCGTGGTCATTGAGGAAATGGATATCTGTAGCATAACCCGGTTAGAGGTGATTGGATGTGGCACTGACTGCAATGCACACTCTGTTTATCAATTTGTATGAATTATTGTGAATAATCTAATAAACACGATAAACAAAGTTCTCATTTGAGGTCATTTGTTTTGCATTGAATTTATTTGTTTGTTTGAGAGGCTGTTCGAAAACAGTGTTTAGGACACCGTTAAGCCTATCCTAACCCAAACCCGAAGCCGAACTGTGCATAACATCAGTGCTAGGATCAATGCTAACCTTAAATGTTGTTGAGTCGAGTTATCCTCTAATATATTGCATAATAATTGTCTCTTTTAATGAGTGTTTGAGTCCTTCGGAAGAATGAGTTGTTGTGAAGAGAATTAGTCGGTTGTATATGACATGGATGGAGCAAAGTGTGGCAAAGAGTGGCACAACCGTCAGCTCAGGTGTGCTGTGCTGTGCCAGAGCTAAGTATTTCGAGGCCGATCAGGCGTGAAAATGGGTCGATCGAAAGGACACAACTCTCGACGAGTCTTATCAATATTGGCTAAATCGCCAGTTTTAGTGACATTTTGTTTTCAATTAAGTTAAACAACAATCGGTTTGTTATTGAATACAAAGCGATGCCAAACAAACATCACTATTAGCGCACAGTTAGCACACGAACGGAGCGATCATTTCGATTCTCAATTCAATAAAAACAAATTATTCGCTACTTATTCGCAACCAGTCTGTGAAGGACTAGTTTCTGATTATAATCTAGGACCTGGTCCTACCGTCGAGCGCACAGTCCCAACCCGATGGCATTCCTCACGGGTTCAGTCAACTTCGCGAATACGAAAGACGAAAGAAAAAAGTTAAAGTAATTTCGGAGTGAATTTCCCACTAAAACGAGACTCAATTGCAATGCAATGCCTGTGTTATGGTTCATGTCATAGAGGAGGGGCTCCGAAGGCATTCTTCGTGAATCGCATTTACTTCTCTAAACACTTTATCGCTTCGTATGAATCGTATGAATAATATGATGAAAAGATCAAAATGGATGATCACATGGGCAGCAGAGATGGCATTACCACCACAGCCAAAGATAGCTTTGGCAGTGGTAGTGCCGCAGACACTCACACCACACACCACACCACACACCCGACCATCGAATGACCTGTTCGTAAATCACGATTTGCATCGGGGAGACAGAGAAAAAGGAGTAAACGATTAGCGCCTTAAATGTCTTTACGATAGAGTGCGCCCGAAATAAGACAAAAGTCGGTCCGATGTCAAGGAACTGGAATATAATGCCCTCGGCTTATAAATAGAGTTGACATCAGACAACACTCGAGTCGATCCCTTAATTAGTTTTTTTCAAATTTATTAATCGTTCGAATTGTTTCTCAAACTGGATTCGCAAAACCAGAATAACGAATAACTAATAATTGAATACTCGTTTAGAGATTGCGAACAAATCAAACCAAATGCTAACGATTTTCTCGATTTTCTCTCCAACGATACCTCGACTCGACTTCACTCAGATATAAGTATTTTGACAGCTCTGGTAATAGTCAGACATCACGACAGGCGACGAACCGAATGTTACGATTCTGTTTGACTTTATATTAATTATCTTCACTTTTAATAAGTCAATAGACGATCGACACAAACGACACAAACCATTACAGAATATTCATTACTCGCCTAACCATACCATAAGAGAGTGGAAAACGTCGTTTCGCCGCAAACTATTGACAAAGATTTTCGTTTATTTAGGGATTCGAAAACGATTTTTAACTAATTTCAAGGCTATTCGGAGGTCTTTGTGAAGAGAAACAGAAAAGCGAAGACTCATTACTTGATATTTATTATTCAATATCCTAATTGATTCGATAATTTTGTTGACAAATTAATTCTCGACCGACTTTCCACTGTTTTTTTGCCTCGATTGAAACTTCCTTGACAACCGGCGCCAGTCAACTCCTAAATGATCTAATAATTTCATTTCGGGCACTCATATCCAGTTAATTGTTATTATCGGCCGAAACACTGCCAACTGTTTGCTCGCTATTTGATCGCCAATTGACTGATTACGAGGAAAATATGCGCTAAAAAGCCGAATGTTTAGCAGTTTCTTAGATATTATTCATTGTTTTTGAGGGAAAAGTAAAATGAAAATTAAGGCTTTGTGTGAATAAAATAATTGGATATATTGCTCGAGCCTTGTATTGCATGGCCTCTAATCGTATTCGTATTCGTTTGGTTTGATTTCTCAACGCCAGTGCCGAACAATGAGCGAGTGATTCGGGTTTTGTTTGTAAGTCTTGTGCTTATTATATGCCATAAAACTGCTTCCAATTGTGTCTCTCGTAAACTCAAAAATGCTTTTCATTTCTCTTAATTCAATTATAACATTATTATTATTGGATTTAATTTGACGAAAGGCTCTCTTGTTTCTGTTCTCTTGGTCTGCTCTGCTCTGCGAAGACATGCCGTCGAAGCCAATGCCAGTTTCTGCTGGCTATCAGTTGAACTAATTGTCGAACCAAATAATAATTAAGTGTTTGAGCCCCCGAACAGCTAACAGAGCGACAGTGCAGACGAGTCGACACATCTGATCGCTAACCGACGACACTCTCGTCACTCGTCTCTCTATCACTTCACTCAATGTTCGCTAAAATGTTTGCTTTTGAATAAATTATATTTCAAGGGATCAGAACTGGAATTAATGTAATTTTTTATGCACTTAAATATGTGTTGCAATTAATAATGAAAGTTATTTCATAAGAAAAACAGATAAATAACACGAAAATCAATACCAAAAGCGAGTGAATGCAAGCGCGAAGACAGACAGCGCTTCGGAGTTCTTGTTTGCGCTGAACTTCTTTAGCCTCAAAGACGTTTCAATTTTGGGTAACCAAGGGTTCAATGAAGTAATTAATTGTTGAAATGTCTTCTCGTAAATACCTTTTTGAGAGTTATTTTGATCGCGAAATTAGCCGAAAATGTGTAACCAATAGCTCTTCTAATCACTTGACTTGACTCGCATTACACGTCTGACGCCAAACCTCACGACTTGTCAGCATTTGATTCCATTTATTGTCAAATAAACGGATTCTATTGATTAGTGATTGATTGTCGATCGCCGCGATCGCTCCCATCACTGATCAATGACCATGATCACCATGATCACTATGATACATGCATGATACAATATGATACGTTTGCCGTTTGCCTTATGTCGAGGTCATCCACTGCCAGGTTATGCACTACTTTTGTGCCGCATTTCTGTCCAAACAAATTAGGAACAAAAAAAAGTGATTTCAATTTATTGTGGCTCAGATTTATTATTTAATAGCATCTTGATACGATTAGCGACAATGATCTAGCCCATTTAATATGGCAAAGGTAACAAAAAACTAAAGCAAAACCAGTGTTTCGGTTAAATATTTCTTATTTTTTGCGGAACTTTTCTAAACAAATTCAGATTAAGAGAACTGTTTAATGATTAAAAGCAACTATTATTCGGCAAAACTTCCTAAAACCAGAAATCATTGCCTCGATTCACAAATACGTTAAGTTGACTGATAGGCAGTCCGAATAAGTCTAATAGAGAAATAGCTGAACACCAGATACCGAACCACCGAATGCCTAATGCCTGGACTCGACTCTACGGACTCTGCGATGTTTTATCAGTAAATTATTTTAAATTATGCGAAATTAATAACTCGATTGCGAGCAACCACTCGATCATCGCATGAGTTAATGTCTGGCTTTGATCTCATTATTAAGTGGATTCACATATCTATTGGCTCTCAATCTGCCGAACCAGTGAAGAGCCGTTCGGTGACTGATCTGCGAGTGAGCCGCGAGAGAGAGAGAGAGAGAGAGAGAGAGAGAGAGAGAGAGAGAGAGAGAGAGAGACCGGTGAGAGACTTGTTTCGGTGGCGATCCGGACCAATCAATAAGCGATGTTAGCATTGAATCTCGTATCGATCTAATGCAGTAATAATAGCATGATAATTTAATTTTATAAATCGGCGTCCAATCGTTTGAACTCTCGCACAGAGCCAGTGCTTCCTCAACGATCAAAGACCAGGTGAATGAGCCGTTATTCGAGAAGGATTTAATCGAGTTATCATTTAAAGAGACCTTTTCCTCAACGCTTCTGTCAATCAAAGACAATATTTGTAAACTTATCGCTTTAGTGAACATCTCTTTGAATCTCTCAAACATTGAAATTATCTCACATTTAGCCAGAAATCAGAGAAAACTTTTTTTGCGGATTATTAGCCGAACCTTATTCACGTCTAATGGAATCGGGAAATGCGCCGAAGGGCTGGAATCCGATTGATTTGGACCACCTTGCACATGCCAGTGCACACAATTATCTACATTCAATGCAAAACTCCAGAGCCTTAGCATTTGAAATTGAAATAAGCGTTTTGTTTGACGGCAAAGCTCTTGCCATTATTGCCATTATAACTGAACAGCCGATTGGATATTAATTTTTGCCATAAATCAAATACACTTTTGATGTGATTATTAACACTAAACCTCTTCCGTAACTAAATTAGTCTCCGCTCAGTGTTTTCAGTTTATTAGTTAATGAATTAGTGATGAATAAGTTTACAATCGAATCGCAAATCTCGGCGATGCCTGCACTCGATAGCACTGTCCACCGCACAAATTGAGCAGTGCAATCAGTGTGCAGGGTGATGCTGTGCAATGAGCAATGAGCAATGAGCATGGCACAATTGTAGCTCAGATTAGAGTGTTTGTCGACTACGAAGATGACTATACAAGGCTGCGGTCCATCGTTTGGACCAAAGATGGTTTCCTTTCTCGTTGGCGATACCGATGCCACCACTCGTTGCCAATATTGCGCGAAACGCTCGCAAAACACTCTAATTTTGATTCATGAGATGATTCCAAGGGAGAGGTCAGTCGTGGACACTAGAAATACAGGAATTGTGCCCACAATGCCCTTCTTGTGGTGCGGTTGCCACGGGTTACGCATACATACAGACCGAGACTGACTGTTGAACTCTTCCCGGTCTCTCCTATTCTCCTATTCTTTGGCTTCGGATAAACCAGAATCGCTCGCCAGTGACTCTCTCTCTCTCTCTCTCTCTCTCTCTCTCTCTCTCTCTCTCTCTCTCTCTCTCTCTCTCTCTCTCTCTCCCCGCGCTCTTTGTGATGCTCTCCCCTAATGACGTAAACCAATCTCCAGTGCACAGAGAATACAGTGAAGTCGACTAATGTATGTAGGGTTGAAGGCGTTTCGCTTTCTCGGAAATGTCACTTCGATTTTGCGAAATGTTGGAAACCTTCAACTATAAATGTATACATGCTTGAGGTTGATAAATTTCAAACAATACATTTTCGAGCTGAAAGTTACATAGAAACCTGGAACCTCTAGTTTCTCGTTTTTAAGTAGGATTTATATTAATATTGGACTAGTTTAAGCGTTATAAATAGACCATTCAATTTAAACTATTCAAAAATGGATGAAATTAAATGAAATTAAACTAACGATTCATTAAAATTCAGCAACCCTTTATTTGAACCCATCCAAATTGACTATTTGTCTCTCGAACAATCGCAGTGAAACCGATTCAGTTATTTTAAATGAAAGTTTCGATGGCACACCAAATGTAAAGGTGAAAATTCACATGAAATTTGATTCGATGAAAGACTGTTCATCCTTAGTAATGCTCAGTTTAGTTCACATATTTTCGATAAACCTCTCAATACTGTGCAGACAGTCCTAAAAGTGACGTCAAATGCTTTCATCGTATAATTATCGATCAGTCGAATAGCATTGAATATCGTTGACATTTTTTACGGCGATAACGCTCTCGGAATACATCCACGCAGTTGTGTCCCTCCGCTCCCCCGCTCTCAGCCTTATCTCCAGTGTCTCGAAAATAGTTAGATTCAAACAAATCACTTCTGGCCACACGTGAAACCCGACCTAAAGGGCTGACAATGTGCTCGGCGTCTTGGCTTGGCTTGCGATGGGTCAGGTCATAGCACAGCACACTAGACCACACCAGACCGCACAACACTGATCAGGGATGCTTAGTCTGATTGCCTGCACACGACACGCACTACTATTTTGGTTGAGAGCACAGAATAATATTGTGCGCCAAACATCGCTCACAATGAGTATCATTGGATGTTTGACTTACAAAGTGGCTGATCGTCGCCCAAAATACTCGATTACATTATTCTGATTATTAATATCATTTGAATTCTTAGAGCGGATAATCTGTCCTTTGTTTGCCTGACGAATGTCTATACCCTTTGCGAGTTAGCCGAATGAATAGCGAATGCTTTCGATTTCAGTTGTATTTCCATTAGTTGTGCTCTTATTTAGAAGAACTCATTTTACAAATGGTCTTCACTTACTTTTAGTGCTTTTAATATATACAGCGATATCTGATTACCTAACTCTTAGCTCAACTCAAGCTCAGACTCACGCCCTCGTATCAAAATGTGAACTACCAATAGTCACTCCACTCACCGCACACACAGACTCTCTCTCTCTCTCTCTCTCTCTCTCTCTCTCTCTCTCTCTCTCTCTCTCTCTCTCTCGCTGCTCATCTCGCGCTCTCTCAACGGTTTATTCTGTTCCACAATTCTGTTATTCTTTGTTATTCTCTTCTATCGATTCTATGCCTACAATCGCCTCCCATTCGCCGAACACATACCGACAATAAATATAGTTTTCAAAGGAGTTGTTCACCGAAATGCCACGCAAATTGATCTTGGTTGCCCATCTACATTTGCCTTGTCTAATGTCTGTGTACTCAATCGAGTTGAGATTCAAGAATCTGGGTAACAAAAAATATATATATAATTATGTTTTCTGTTTGGACTCGATTCTGTATCGATCCGGAACTCGCCAGCTCATATAAATTGGTCGACTCGGTAACATTAGACAAATAGATGAACTAGCCGAATTAGCTGTCTGCTCGACGCCACTCAATTAGCCTGAGCATGTTCGTTTGTTGAAATTCTAATGCAATAAGTATTGAATAATTATTGGAGTGTCAGAGAGTCTGACTGTCGATAACTATCTGCTCACTGCCAGAGTGTCGACACTGTAGTGCAGTGTCTGTCGCGAGCGGTGGTGAGCAGAGAGGTATTGATCTCTGTTTTGCCCACATTTACTCTGATATTCTGTGGAGTCACAGATAAGAGTGGCGTAGAGTTGGATACAGTTGTGTGGAGTGAGTGCTGTGAGTGTGTGTGTGTGCACAGCATAGCCATAGCCATAGCCATAGCCGGGGCTACGGCACAGGCATTACACTATGTGTTTGTGCAGTGAATGTGTTGGCAAATCGCAAATCGCTTTCTTTTGCTCGTTTCAGAGCGTGTGAGAGAGAGCTGAGAGCCAAAGCATTTTTTAGCTTTGGCTCAGACAACCCGTCCCTTATTGATCAGTCGGCGACCTTTACATCTGCGCACTCAGGCAGTGACGGGTTGTCTCAGTGAGTGCTGAGCTATAGCTAAATATATTAAATATTCTTGGGCTCTCAACTTTCTCTCACACGCTCTGAAACGAGCAAAAGAAAGCGATTTGCTATTTGCCAACAAAGCCATAATCAGGGTCTCTCTTCATAGTGGAACATCTTGAATATTTTATTGTCTCAGTTCAGACCGATTTAACATTCGCTTTATTTAGGAATCAATTTTCATTAGAATAGTTACGAACTTCTCGTTATTTGACTCTCAAATCAATTAGCAGTCAAATCACTCAGTTATGGCATTTGTGTTTGAAATCACATAATTTTGGACAATATATGACCCGTCGCAAGCAAAGAAGGCTAGTTGTTGTCAGTTTGTGCCTTGCTCGTGGTCGTCAACACATTCTCTCCACTATCCATAGTGTGATGCCTATGCTATGCCTCTGCCCTGGCTTTGGCTATGCTGTGCACACAGAGCACACACTCCACACAACTGTATCCAACTCTACGCCACTCTATCTGTGACTCCACAGAATATCAGAGTAAATGTGGGCTAAACAGAGATCAATACCTCTCTGCTCACCACCGCTCACACGACAAACACTAGACTCTGCCAGTGAGCGGATAGTCAGTCAGTCTCTCCGACACTCCAATAATTATTGCATTCGAATTTCAACAATTGACCACTCTCCTTCTCCTTCTCCTTTCTCCATTCTCCAACATTCTCAGACTAATTGAGTGGCCCTGAGCACACACTAATTTGGCTAGTTGCTCTCGTGCATGAGAAGCCAAGTGCGGTCCCCGGAGACCACAGCTATATAATGTCGAATTATTTAATGCAATATACAATATACTACATTATGTATAATAAACTTCTTGCGTTGCTCAAAATTCTCAGTTGAGGTCTGATCTAGTCTTGCAATGTTGTCGAGCGCACTGCGCATTACCTACCTTACAAACCAGATTGCTTTAATGCATTTGGATGTGCAGTGCTGTGCTGTGCTGTGCTGTGCTGTGCCTGTGCTCGCTCTGCCAGCCAAGTGAACCAATTGAACTGAGCCATGAGCTGTGAGCCAGTTCAGCTCAGCTCAGCTCAGCACAGCACAGCATAGCTAGTTGAGTCGAGTCGAGTCAATGATGAGTGAGTGTTGGTGTGCTGTTGTGCTCAGAGATTGCTTTGTGTCCAACACAACACACTTCGCGAGCACAACACAACACAACTCACTTCACTCACTCCGAATCGGTTCAACCTATTTAGCAGAGGAGAAGTACCTCTGATCGCTCCAATCAAACCAATTAGACAGACTGGTTAGACCTAAACTCATAAGTTGCCCTTGCTACATTGCCACATTGGCGCGCTCGCGATATAAGCTTATATATGTTTAGTTAAATTGGCCGCCGAAATGATGGTCTATGGCAAGTGTCCGGGTGTTCTTGTACAAGGCATAGACACACTTAATAGTAATACACTTTCACCTGATTATCAGAATCTAATTGTTTGACGCATTGAGAAGACTTATCGCACAACTCGTATCCCATTATAAACAGCAAAAGAGTCGTATAATAAACAAATGATTAAACACTAATGCGTTTGTAATTCAAATTATTTTATTGTCTTAGACTATAATTGAATTGAATTAAATGCAAAACTTGTGAAATGTATTCGCATTTCAATTATTTTTAGACAATCATAAAGTTTTTGTCTGAAAATAACTTCTTATTGAAAGCGAGTCACGAGAGGGCACAGAGACTGACAGAGGGCTCACACAGACATCGCTTCGCATGCATTGCAATCACTTTAAATAACTTTAGATTCCAATTAGAAGTTGTGATAAAAAGCATGTCTAACAGAGTGTCGATTTGTGTCGAGCAGATACTCGTCGATGTCGTCGATGGGATGGCAGAATCAGCCGCAAACGGGAGGTCAGTGTCAGTCGCATCAGCCCAACGGTCCGCAGCAGCAGCTCTCGGTGGTGACCACCGTCTGGGGTGTGAAGACCTCGAACCATAACTCTTCGCTGCCACCCATGTCGCAGAACTACTGCCCCCAAACCGCTCCCGGCGTCGCCTACGGCCAGCAGACTGGCCACGAGGGCTATGCAAGTTGTCCGACCACTCCGATGCCACCGCAGAAGGCGTACGCGACGCAAGGCATGGGCCGCGGAGGACACACCGGACCGGGATATGCCGGGTATGTATTGTTTGTGTCGGTCGTGTCGGTCGTGCCTCACATGAGATATCACACGAGAAACTTGTAATGAGATTAGAGAAGGAATTTGTCGTAAGTTTGCGTCTGAACTGCTTTATCGCGAATTGTGTAAATGTTTTCAATTAATCTGATTATAAAAACTGATTAAAAGCTGAGAACATATTGTTAGCAATACTTGGCTTCGAATGGTTTATAACTGTTCGCGAGTTAATCGCTCATTGAATGCGTTGACAACTCTTCCATCGATTTTCGCGTCTCGTCTTCTAATTAAACTCAAATTAGTCTTATATATAATCTGTTAAT
>JAQGBE010000398.1:0-19454 GCA_034698225.1 Scheloribates latipes | reverse complement strand
TGGGTATACGTAGACTACATCTATAAAACTGGTTCTCATAGAAAGTCGAAGAGAAAAGTTATATCAAAAATAAAGTGCTTTTTATTTCACAAAACAATTATCTTTCGCAGAGAAGACATAGTTTTAGTGCTCACACACACAGACTGACAGAGACTGCACAACAACAGCACTACTGACTTACATCGGGAACGACTAATTCGGAGCTAACTTTGGATTTAAGGCCAGAAGAAAAAAACGAAATCCTATTAAACGAAACGCTAAGACATAGAGACGAAAGTCGGGGACCAATAGACTCGACGGCAGAAGAGCGCGTCTGAAGACATCAATAATTTCAATAAAACGACAATAAATTATATTTTTAGGTGGGATTCCATACGTATTATCATAATTACGATGCAATTTTGACGTTCAGATAATGTACGCCAACAAACCATCGCACAGACCGATAGCCTCTCATACGACAGGTTCGCATAAAAAATGAATAAAATTCGGTCGAATTGTAAAATATTATGATCATCGTCATTTTGCCAGATAATTGTTTTGCGATAATCATTAAATATCATGTAATTTGTTATTAATTTCGTCTGTAATACCAGTTTTGGGTCGAATTATTAGTGCGGCAGAGAAGAAGAGAGAACGTTAGAGAGTTTTAACCTAAAGGTTAGTAATAAAGGACTTATTCATCAAATGAATGATCAAAAGTAAAAATTAATGATCATATTTACTAAAAAACCTTTCGCCTCATTATAAATGATATTTTCAATTGATTAGAATAATGCCAGCAAATAATGAATAGGTAATTATGCAAGGTCTATTGTCTCGCCAACATTATTAGATACGAATGCAAAATAATAATTAAACGTTTCAAATAAAATTCGTGTCAATAGTTTGGAGCGTTTTCTTTGCCATACAATTCAATTGAATGAAATCAGACAATGAAAAGAGAAAACAATTTCTTATCTCTGGCTTTCATTTTTGCTGATGAAGTCAGAGTCAGACCGATGGCAGACATCAGACACTCGAACACAACTTTTTTTTGCACAACTTCTTCGGTTTCGTAACTATTTTTAGAGCCCCGGCGAACGCCTTCCCCTCCAACCTTCGAGCCATAAATTATTCCACACATTGTGTGATCTAGATTAATTCCGTGCCGCTATTATAAATCAAAATTGGTCCGGTTCTCCATCTAGTCAATGGATCGGTGTGTGAAAGTGCCGGCTAATAGTGCTCTGGAGATCAATTGGGGGTCAAAGGGTTCGAGAAACTGGGTCCCAATCAATGGATAAATAGACGAAAACATTCAAAACATTCAGAACATTGAAAAGAGAGACTCAAACAAAGGCCAAAAAGGCATAAAATGAGTGGAAACGCGAGTCGGAGTCCCAGGTCTTGAGAAAAAGAGGGAAAGTTTTTCTCTTTTCTTAGTGATGAGAACAAACATCTGTCGGCAATAAAATTTGGGATAATTTTGGTCTCTTTTTCTTCTTCTTATGTATTCATAAAAATAATTGCGCGAAAAGACAAAAACCTTTTTACACCCATATTAAGGCTCAGGTGTTTGGCATCTGAGGCACCCTTTTATGCCGAACCGAATCCAATTCATGGGCTTTAAAATTCAAAGTCAATGTGTTTGGGTGTGACCCAGGAGTGAGAGCCCTCTCCTCTGCAAAACCAGTGCTTAGTTATAATACTTTTTCACTTTTTATTCCGAATAAATTTGTATTAAATTTCTTTAGTTATGAGTTATTACCTGTGAATACATATATTTGGAGCGAATATATTTCATTTCCAACATTTCGTCAGCTAATCCAAAGACAAAATTATTCTTTAGCCGAAGAAATCTGTTATTTTTCTTCTGGTAATACCAGACGTAGAGTGCGATCAGTGTTTCAGATATTAATCGCTTTTATGGCATATTTTAGGCAAAGGCTTCGCAACCCTTTCCGACATTAGTTATTACCGTTCCTTCGATTCGCTATTTCGTGACTCAATTATTATCTCTTTTCTCGCATACATTCGGCGTTTTATCTCTCGGTCATTCATTTATTTTCGTCTTTCTCTCCGCTCATTCAAACTTCAGATTATTTCAGAGCCAAATTCAAAAAACATTTTTTGCAATTATTTTTTGCGTTCATTTTTCGGTCTTTGGTTTCACCGGAGAGAGAAAGCTATCTCTCGGTTACGATCGCTTCACAGATACTGTCGAGCGCTGGCTCTGTCACGACTGCACCGCTCATCGGCCAGGGATGGGATCAGCTCTGGGATGAGGGCTTAGGCTGTAATGCGAACCGATTCTAATCTGTAATTAATTGATTTCATTTCAATAACTGAAATGAATTTATTCGTGTGATTGATATTACGCTCAGACTATTGACGAGTGAAAACCCAAACCTTTACTTTCGCTCGGATTATACGCTCAGGCAATGAGAGGTTCGGACGACTGGTTCGCAAACTCGACGTGAATTTGAATACAATTTTTTTCTCTCAAATTAATTATGCAATTATTTTTTGAGTCGAATCGCAAACCTAAAGACAAACAAAAAACTCATTTATAATGAGTGAACACTTTTGATCAGACTATCGATAAATGGCTTAATTTATTCGCTTTCTAATAGAAATTTAATTATTGGCGCGATTGGTAACGAAGCGAAAGAGAGTTGTGAATACATTATCGATAGTACCTGTATATGAATCATAAGCCAGTTAGACAAAGAAGCCAGCTTCACTCCACTCTTACCTTGCTCAATCGGCTATCCGCCCTATCTATTAGTCACACGCCTATGATCACGATAAGCATGAAATCTGAGATGTGCTCAAAATCGCAGCATTAATCTGGCTGGAAGTGACCATGATCTTTATTGTGACTAAGATAAGACTAGAAGACTAGTCAAGCCATTGCCTTAGTCTTCCTCAACATTAAGAAACTCATTAATCGTCGAACGACTGGCAAAACGAGAGGCAAAGCCAAGGCTCGTAACGCCATCGCAGACCTCGACTCAATCTCAGCCGGACTATTGAAAGCCATACTCAGAGGAAAAAGTCTTTTTCTTTCTGACGAATGTGCGAACTAATGATAATAACTTAATAATTATGAAAAATTATGAAAATTTAAAGCGATTTAAGCGAACACTGTATGGAAATTAGTCTCTGGGCTCGCATTGAGTGCTACGAAAGGAGTTAATAATCTCAGCAAACATTAGGTGTGGTATAGACTGAGCGCTGGCTATGCGTTAAACAATACAACAGTGGATATAATAATAATAATAATCGCACAGTATTTCAATGTCAGAGCTGTCAGAGTATGTGAGCCTCACAGACAGTCCGAGAGATGCGATACAAATACCTTTTCATAGCTTTTCACAGCCTTTTCTCAATAGTCTGTGAGGTATAGCCTTCGATGCGATCGACGCTGACTTACAGAAGAGAACAATGAAGAAAAAAACTTATTATACAATTAAAGCCTTTCGGGGCAAACATTGTGCAAAAAAATTGTGAGTAATAATGGTTTCGCTGGAACACATCGATTATTATCTGCAACAGAAAATTTTTAGCCAGAATATAGCGAATTAAATTCAATTTGCCTCTAATTTTGGTGTTTTCGAAGACAATTATATTTTGGTTGCTCTTTCTCTCGAACTCCAACACAGATAACGCTTTCCTCTGTTGCAGAAACAAAACAATAGCCAAACAAGAAAAACAGTATTTGTTTAATAACTTATTCGCATTTATGATAGTTTGAGCACAACATTCATGAGTGAGTATATGTAATGCAGGGGTTGTGCACTTGGATTACTACACTCGCTCTGTCTGATGCACTTCACGACTCGGCCAGCATTGGACTCATTGGACTCGAGCCTCCAATCTGTGTGCAAATGATTTATTAATTTAATTGAAATTGAATTTCAAACCCGAAGCGAACGCTTCAGTTAATAACCTTTCGTTTGGGTTCGCCTCAGCCTCTCAGAGCCCATAACCCTATCGCCGATCGGCAATAATTGTCGGGTTAAAAGACCTGTCTCTCGACGAAATGGCTAATTTATTGTTATTGGTCAATTGCCACCATCACTGATCGCCTTTCCGCACTCGCACAGCCGAATTAGCAACTGGCTAACTATGGGCCTGGTCATGATTGGCGATAAATTAGCAGTAATGGTGACAGAAATTGGCACCATGCTCACTTTATTGCCGCTTTGCTTGTTATTGCCGATACGCTGATAGATTTCAAGCGTTTCAGATAGATTTTCCTGTATGACAGCAGTGAGCCTGGTAATTGTCAATGCTAATTTATTCATTAATTATGAATTTAATTGAGTCAATTAAAATTGTAAAACATTTTAATATTAATTTCTACTCGTCTTATCTCGAAATATGGTTTACTGCGAATCATTTATATTTGACTTATTTTTGCGAAAAAAGTGGCAAAACTTTTCCAAATGAACTTTCAAACTCTTGAAACCCGTGAAAAATTGCGACAAAAATATAGAAAATAATTTTTTCTACAATCAGACAATTTTTTGCCCTGAAATGCAATTATCATTGAAATGTAATTAAAGTGTTTTTTTCATTCAGTGACGACAGAAGTGATAGGACTTTGAAAATGTGTGTCAAATGTATAAATCAATAGACGACTGAGAGTTGTAATCAGAATGTAATCACTAAATAAATAACTCTTTTCTCTATTAATGCAAAAGTAATCGATAATTAAATAAATATTATTTGAGAAAACACATTATTTTTATTATTCTTTCCTTTATTCGCAATTTTCCTCGAATACAGGAATACAGGTCTCGATGTTTATTGTATGTGTGGTACGAATCAGAAGAGAAAATACAATAAAAAGCGAAATATAATATAAAATTCGACTCTATTTTCATAATTGAAATTCACGAATAAATTACACGCGATTTGTGCGCAAACCTGTAGAGCGCGGACACAAAGTCTTCCAGTCTTGTAGACTAAAGCCATTAATATTTATTATCTGAAGATTTAATCGCCGAAAGCCATGAATATTTAGATTCAAAAGAGAGACGCGATTTGTTTGCAACACAAAAAACACAATATTTTTCAACGAAGAGAATCCCAAATCATGTCTTTTGAATGCATGAAAATCGAGTATTTCATTGAAACAGTCAGTACTCAGTCATACTGTGAATGATATTTATGATCGGCCGGAGAGCAGAGAACAGAACCGAACAGAGAAAATGCAATTTTAAATCCTTATCATAATTATTGTGCAACTAATCCATCAATGATTTTGGTAGTCGTAGTGATAGTCATGCGTTAAGTATTTTTAATTTCGCTCAATGTCTCACTTTTTTCACTCTTTTATTCTCTTTTTGTTCGTTTCGGATGAGAATTGAAAAAATAGAAAGAAGAGGTAAAAAGTTGTTTTCATTAGCTATGAGTGGAAAAGGTATACATAAAAAAGCGATATCGTTATCGAATCCGTACACCGGAGAGACAATTAACGACCGGAGGCGAGGGTTGGTATCCGAGAGGCGATACCTAACCCAAACCCAAACATTGCCGTCACAAGCAAAACGAGTCGATAGTATATCTGATAGTTCTTTATTGATTGTCAGCTAATAGTTCTCTGCATTCCATCACCGATGAGGTGCACATCACATAAGAATCGAATACATTTACACTAAAATAATTGGCCAAACATTCAGTTTAAGAGTGAGACACGTGTATAGTGTTGTGTATACGACTCTTGTCGTGTGTTTACGAATGCCAGTCCTATCCTATCCTCTCCTCTCAAATCCATCTCTGGCTTCGGCTTCGGTTCGCTGTATAGCCTTCAGACTCAGGTCAAGCATACCATTAGCTGACGAGTGTTGGTATGGAAGGCAAGCGTTGAGATTCAGTTATAAGAATGAATAGTTTTGTTAATTTATTCCACACTAATTGCCATCTTTGAGCTCTGGCTTATGTTTGTCAGTGGATAGAGACTGAGTAATAAGCAGTTTATACAATTCAATAGGTATTCCGTTCATTATATCCATGAGAATCATACAATCGTCAGACCTATTGTATGATTATTATCGTGTGTTTTGGTTAACGTTTGTCTCGTTTTGCTCTTTAGTTAGTTATTTAAGAGAATCGGAGTCGAGTTGAGTCATAGCTTCAGTCGATTCGAGTTTCGCAATAGATTTTCGATTTAATTGAAAGCAATTGAAAAGTTCTTTAATACGAAACGAAACGATAGAAAACGTTTTGTGGCTTTCGTTCAACAAAAGTCTAGCAATGACTGCAAGACTTTGTTTGGCAGAGTATATGAAATGTTGAGTCAAATTAAATGCAGAGATAAAAAAGTGTCTGAAAGGCTATTGAGGCATAACAGGTATCCTTGATGTTGGCCGGGCTTACAATATCACAATGGGCTCAATAAGGGCTCGCAATCCACGCAAAATGGACGAACACTGACGGGTAAATCGTTTTGTATTCGAGGCGAACGCCGATTGTCTATTAAATAAGAAAAATATGTGTTTTATCGGAATTTTGCTTTTTATTTAAGAAGTCTATTGTCTGATAGCAAACAATAATATATCAAAAATTACATATCAATTTGCAAGTACAATGAGCATACGGGCCACCAAAATAACCGCGATTGACGCCACCAAGCTAGCAACATAAACATTGAGCTAGTTAATGTTCTCAATGTGCAAATGAATTGATATTTTCTCCAGTCATGACATAAAACAATGTTTTTTCAGTGATTTTACAGAAATTAATTATAAAATATGGAGAATTTCCATTAGAATTGGTGACAAGGAAGAGCAGCTAAGAAACTGACATCTTGGTTATCTATCTAGTCCTAGTCATTACAAATTCCTCGTTTAATAAAATGGCAGAAATGTTACGCAAATGTAATGTCATTACTGCCTCTAATAAACTTATTTTTTATGAATATAATAAAAATTACATTAATCTGACATTAGTTATCATGCAATGCAATGTTTTTGTCCAATTTTCAAATTAGCCACTCAGAGAGCCATTAGGAACGCCGTTCGAGGGCTTGTTATCAATCAAAACCGAATGAATATAAATCATATATCTATTTCTCATTCAGATATTACAACTATTTTTAACTGTCAATAGAAATATACATTTAATTAAGCAAAAAGAAGAAGAAAAACAAACATTTTTCGAGAATCAAATCTATAAATTCATTAAAACTTTCTAAAAATAGACTAAATCGAAAAGTTCCGAATCTATTGGCCAAACGACTCGAAGTAAATACAAATAAAAAAGATCTCAATTTCGAAATAAGTGGAGAGAAAAATGAGATCAAAATGATATACATTGGTAGTCATAACTGGCAATACCTGAGCAAAAACACTAAATAAGACCGGATTTCCCTTAAGTGTAATAAAAAGAAAGAATAATTCAGTCTTTCAGATGAAACGCTAATTAAATACAATTACACGAAAAGAGAATGAGTTTTGGAATATGACAGACATATAAAGACAATTAGGAGCGTAGGGCTGACGGCGAGGGCTGGGCTGCCAACGGGTCTGATGTCTGATCGGCGATACCTTATCTAATGTTCAGCCGACTGGCGATCCTGTGCTCCTAAGTCTGAGTCCGAGCCCAGTGTTGGTTATCAGCGTTTCTCTTATCTCATAAAAAATATTACATTATTTTCTAAATATTTATCTCTGTCTTAGAGTTGAGACTGTTTTGCAGTCTTCTGGCAAAGTGTGTGAAAAGCAGTGATAAGAGAGATCTTGAATATTTCATTGCGATAATGAGCCTGGCAGACACTTAATAACAAAATGCCCTACTCATTATTTATAATTATTATTCTGTTGAATGTAACAAATATTTTATGCATTTTATTCTATTATCTGTTGGTTGCGAATAACAGAATCGTTGGGCGAACTCATCCTCTGGGCTACAATCAAGGGGTCCGATCACTATCCAGATAACCATAACATGAAAAAGCGTTTTTCTCTTACTTACGCTTACGTACGACTCGTTTCGCCTCTCATATCGTTAAATACAAGAGTAAAATAAGGCGACTATTAAACGATAAAATATAAGTTTGGCTATAATTTAGTGCAGTTATGCTAATAGAAGTCGAAAGCAATAATTATATCAAAATTTAACGCCTTTTATACATAACAGTCGAATAGAAATATGTTTCTCTGCTCTTGGTTTTGGCTGTTGGAAGGGTTTATAAACCGCTCACAACTACTGCTTAATGACTGAAATGCAGTGATCGAGGCACAAGTTTGTTGCTAGTTTGCACAACCAGTTCACTTCAGTTTAGTCGCACATTTTTAACTAACTCAGAGGCAATAAAAGCAACGATTTTTTATCTAGAATTTGATAGCAATTTAATGCCAATGTCTCTCGATTTTTGTGTTCACTCGCTCTCCGGCTCTCCAGTTATGACGAAATTGGTTCTCAAAATTCGCCACATTTTAAGAGATTTTTTACTTTATTTTATTGGAATTTCTTTCGGACAAAAAATTTCTTGTTTTACTGCGATTTCCAGTTATATGGCTTTGAATTTCATTAATGAATAAGAAAAACTCAAATCCGAGGAAAATATTTTTCTCGTCTCTGGGCTCAGACTTTAGGCAAATATGAGCCACAAAAAGAACATAACATAAAAATTTTGTGCCGTTTTTTATTTTCTCAGATTATTTTACTTTTTCTTCTCACAAGAAATTCCAAACGTCTATTGAATTTATCAATTGATCAAAAAGTGAACTGAAATGACATTAAATATATTTTATTTTTATTGTCCGCGCAATAAACAGACGAATAGTATTACCAATTCGGTAGACAACAGACTTAGGACTGACTGCCGATTGTGTTCAGTGTCTGCAGACGTTTGGCGACCATTAAAACAATGGCTAAAACAACAGTGAATTAACAATTCTGTTATTATTTATAACTTCTTTTTTATTTCAATGACTTCTTTATCGGCGAAATGTCTTTGTCTGGCATTACATAAGAGAAGAGAAGAGTAATAATTGCACCGAAATTAAAGGGATTCGAGAATTACGTAACGAAATGTCACGAAATATAAATTATTAGCGAATACAACGAATTGATTTTGATTTCGCTTCTCAAACACTTCTCCGACGAAAGCATGGATGTGCAGGTTGTTGTTGTTACCTGCTCAAGCAAGCCAACAAACTAGCATACTTCCGTTAAATGCCACATTTTATGGGCCCTATTCGCTAGGGTTGGCCGAACGGACATAAATTTTCAGGTTTTAATGGCATTTTATGGCATTTTCAGGAACTTCCAGATAAGGAAAACTGTTTAGCAGGAAGTTTGGGCACGAAATTCCTAGACAGTGAGTTGGCCAACCTTATCAGACACTGCATTAGCATGCCACAATTCCATTAATATTAATATAAGCAAGCACAATCTAAACGATTAACATTCTTGGAACAGAATTCCAACTGCCAGCAAAAGCCATCAAGTTAATTCGAATGGCAATAACAATAATATTAATATGAATCTTGCTCGTATCGCTAGCAATATATCATTTTGCTTTTTAAATGACAGACAACATGGATCGGCAATGAGAAATTTATCATGTTCGAAATGGGAAGTCCCACTATCGACAGAGCGAAGCCAAATATAAATATAAATCAAGTCAAATATATCTAGAATTGCAAGACAAACATTTGAGCAAGCTAATAAATCTGAAAGTCGCTGGCAAATTGTCGACAGAAGCAAAAAAGAGAGAAAAGTATTGGGAAATAATGTGATTGTTGTCGGCGGCCAACGGTTCCCAAGCGGTTGATTGAGTGGCCCGAAGGCAGTCGAGTTGGCCAATAAGATTGCTAGAGCTTGTGCTCCGGGCACAGCCTATCCTGTCATTTATTCGTATAAATCATTTGACATATAATTTTTTGGCAACCGATTACTATGATCTGGCTTAAAATTAAAACGAATTGAGGCAATTGGCATCAAATAGGTGTATCTTGATCAATTTGAATGGGCGACCGGTTTGACGGCCGACACCATTCAGACCAGAGCGCAGAACATGACTTCTTAGGATGAACTCCACATAACATTACCACTGGAGCTGTAATTTGCGACCAAACAATAAGTTTTGGTAATCAAGGGCTTAAACTAATCATTATTATTAGCCCAACAACTGTAGACCCGGGTATCGACACAACTATTTAATTAGCGATTAAATGCTTTCCACCGGAGAATCGTTTCCCAGTATGTGTTTTGCATATTCAAGTCTGCGATCACTACAAACAACTGACGATAATTGTATATTCAAAACGTTTTTTTCTAGCGTTTCTTCGCAATTGATTTTCAAACATTTAATGCGACGAATAATCGAGTAAAAGTGAAGCGAATAACTTATTATTTATACGAATTTTATTTTTCATTGAAACTGACGATAATTTTTCATCTTTTCCCTTCGCATTTAGTATTCCTTACGCCATAAAAACGGGTCGATTCTTATTAATACAAACCATTGGGTTTCGCCTTAGAAATGCATTTTTTTGCTGCTTTTATTCAATGCAACTCTCATTGAATGTTAAGTTTAAGGGTTTGGGGGCTTAAGGGCTCCAGTTATTTAAGGGTTACAAAGGAGGTCTCAATACGAGCCATAAATTAATGTCTTGAGGAAATTTCGCCTCAATTCCTACCAGGGATCTCTCTCTCTCTCTCTCTCTCTCTCTCTCCTCCGTTATTGAAGAGCAGAAAACTCTTTTGAAATTAATTCCGATTTGCATTTGAAATAGAAATTTCGTGATTTCAGATCTCGGGCTTCACTCGTCCGCAGCTAAAGGTCCCGGTTATTCATCGACAACAACGAGTGCGCCATTCAATCGAAGTCTATTCAATAAAATAATTTCTTCTCAGGAATAGGCCTCAATCAGAGGGCCAGATGGCGATGAGGAGGTGCTCTTGCTCTTGGTCAGGTAGATCGAGTGCTCTGACGTCACCTAATTATTGGATCACGACTTATGTAAGCCAAACGCGATGAGACAGTTATGTTTGGAAGGCAGCCATCAATTAGTCGGCGAATGTTTCCAATCCGACTTAAATATTCACTTCGAGGCTATTTGTTTAGCCATTCCGGGAGAATGAGAAAAATGTAGTCTAGCACTTATCGGGCCATTCTCGCCGCTAATAACTGGCAATTTGGTTATTAATCAGTATCTCCAACAATAATTATCTAGTTCAATTGAAATTATTAGCGAGAAGAATGACAAATTAATTTCGATGCCATTTCCACCGAATCAATGAATGAATTGGCGTTTTGCTGGCGATTCACAGAAAGAGTGCATTAATTGAATTGGAAATCAATGACAACATTGTTTTGGTAGTCGACCCACCAATACATCAGACATTAGTTGCTATGCAATAAAATTTTTTGCGATTAATTCGGTTAATCTTTTTCGGCCGCAAAAAGAGCCGATGAAACGATAAAATTGGACTTTAATATTCAATTAAATTACACATTGAATTGCATCTAATTATTTATTCGCACAAACTTTTCCAATCGTTTTTAATATTTTGCTAATTTATTCCTGAGATTAACGGAACTGAAGATGTTTTTTCGTGATCCGAGTGTAGACATTATTAAACGTGTTTAGTGTTTAGCTCTCGGGATAGGATAGGACTGGCATTAAGTGGTTGTGAGTGTGTGTTGTGATGAGCGGTCGTGAGGGCCGCCAATGGACTCGATTATACTGTTTTTGCGTCGACACTCATATCCACTGCTTTTTCGTTAATTAGAGGCCGAGAAAGCGGTCGCACAAACACATGATTTGCATTCAGACAATGTGTCGAAAGGCGTTTAGCGATTGACGGCAATCAGTGGAGCGGACAGAGCGGGCATTGTTGTGCAAGACAACGAGCTAGGTGGTCCCGGTCACCCTGCACAGCCAGCGTCCACACAATTTGCAATGTTAATTTGCCGATTAGCCGATCCGATTGATAAGGATGACCACCATCAGCACAGCCCCGATCATCAGCGCTGGGCAATAAACACTAATAGCCAGCGGAATGTTCTCAAACCACTCGTTGGAGTCATTTCTCAAAAATTTATTCCGATTTATAATTTTGTGAGAAAAATATTTCTTTTATTGTTTTGTCGAAAGCAATGCGTTTCGTATTTAAAGGCATAACTCTGGTGAGGGATAATGAATGTTGTGTTTCGGCTCTGGCGAGTGTTTGCCGCAGTGTAGCCCAAAATTATTTATTATTTATTTAGTTTATTAATAATTCTGGTCATACCTCGAGCGCACAAATATATGTATTTTTTCGCCGCCGACCGTTTAGATCAGGAAATGATTCTGAAACAAACTTTTTTCCCTCTATACAAATACATTATACAAATACGGTGTGAGAGTCCACTCCAGTATATATTCTGTGCGCCAAAAGTTAATGTATTTTTCGTATATAATTGTTATGTTTTGCTCGTCGGCCGTCACATAAATAATCAGAAACTTTTTTTTCGTTAGCCATTCGATCAAATCTTTTTGGGCACAGATTTATGAGGCGTACGGCCTCTCACGGGTCTGGCGCTCGGCTCACGGGTAGGCCTTACCTCTACCACTGCCTACCACTACCCTACCTGTGCAGGCAATTGATGGCTTCGTTTGGGCTATACTTACGTCGAGTCGAAACCGAAATATAAAATATGAATTTCTTTTCCTACGCGACTGTTATTGCGCTTAAATTTATTTGATGAGAAAATTGTTGCATCGCTTCTCTTCTGGCTATTCTCTCTCTCCTGGATAATTTTGGCGAACGCGTAATTGGCCTCTCATATCATCTCATATCTGGTCTCCTCAATTGAATAGAGCCGTAATTTCATATAACTTTTATTTTCCTGGTCAACTAATCATGTGACTGTGATTTGATGATCGCATCAGTCCTATGATTTATGCTATGTATGTGTGTTGTTGTGACCCACTTCGGCACAGGTCCTTTGGCAGCACAGGTGCTCATATGTGCTCAGATGCAATCGAACCATGATCTAGCCAATTTCATTTGCCATTCCAATGGCAATCTTATCTCAATATTGAGCCCCGTTTTCCAGTCCTCTCACTTGACTGGCGCACAGTCTCAGCCGTGAGTGATAGCCCGAGAGGAGACATCATTAGTGAATTCGGTTGTGATTAGTGGGGAAACTAATCCCCGAATTGAGCTCTGATTTGCGATAAATGTCTGTAATTCATAGCTTATATGAATAAATGGATGACATTTCTGGCCGTTCGCCGCCATTAATGCCTTAATTCAATTTTGAGAAATTTAATTTAAAACCGAATCGCAAGTTAGATTAGTTTGTGACATGAGCTTGCTCATGACCACTCATCACCATGATAGCGTATCATATTTGTGCTAGTTTAAAGTTTAAAGCTGTGAATTCAATTAAGTCTAATGGCTTAACCCCTATGTTGAGGCCATAATTAAAACAAAACGGCATTTAAAACTTATCGTGGGAACAATTGTGCGCGAATTGTCTAAACGAATTGTGAGCCGGGTCTACAAGGTTTTGGGAAAGTTTTCCATAGAAGTTCTGTCCGTAACTGAAAAGTCAATATTGTAAGACAACATGGAAAAGCAATATTTATTGCAGTCTCATTCGGGTGGGACCGCGTTTGTAGGGCTCGCCCAGCGGTGCACTGCCGTCGGCATTGAGCTTGGCCAAACTTTCTGGCCATCCCCATTGCCATGCTAATATTGATGAGAATAGTGCTGACACACAGAAGAAACATTGTCTAGACTGAGATAATTCCAAAGATAACTGGAGTAATCAAAAGTGAGTCATTACAAGTGGATATGCAGATAGTGTTGTATCCAAATAAGTGTCAGAACCAAGTTTAATGTAAAATAACAAGCTCAAATTAGAATATCTAAAATACACCAGAGATACAAGATCTGTTATCAACGGCTTGATTCTCCACTAAATATAGTCATGGCAAGAATGTAAATATCAATAAGTAAATTCAATTTCATGTGAAAATTAAAGTCAATAATCAAAGTTCAGTCATATTTATTAGATATCGTCTGAGATCTTGTTATTTCTCTCCTGAATATTTAATATACGAGTCTTTTCGCATAAACTAGCAAAAAAAGACTTTGCGATAAAATATTACTTCTAAAAAAGTTAACGAAACGCCTCAGCATTTGAAATCGGTTTTAAAGTTTAAAATCGTTTTCATTTTGAATCAGAAATTAAATTTTTAATTAAAATTTAAATGAAAATTGTTCCACAATTTGTTACCTTTATATCAGTTGCAGCCGTGAGAGGCCTCTCCGAAAGCGTATTGACACAAATATCTTGCCTTTTTTGCCAATCAATTTCACGAAATATTTCTCCCGATTTGTGTTATTCAGTAAATTGTTTTTCACATCAAATAAAAGCATGAAATTGTTTGCAATGAACAGTAAAATACTGTTTATTCAAATGCAGTTCCAAACAAGAGTTTTGCCGTCGAATAGAACCACTCGTAATGAAACTTCTTTTTCGGTCCCAAAAACAATATTAATTATTAAGTATTAATAAGTTTATTTAAAACAGAATTTGAATCCATAATCAGTTGAGCGGAGTTCCAAAGTCTGGGTTATTAACGAAAACAAATCCATTAATTAATTCAAGACATGAACCGCAATGACAAACACAATGCAAAACAAAACGTTTTTTCGTCGACAAGTTTTCGCACATAAACTCAAAAATCAAAATATTGTCAAAAATCCAAAATTATTTTATTTATTGTTCATCGAATTCAAAGCCATTCAAAGTCATTCACAAACAAAACACAAACACAAAAAGCGTTTAAAATAATTGCTTAAAACAAATGCAGTGAATATAATTCCGACACTCACTCAGTGTTTGATAGTCTGAGCGACTGAGCGATCCTATCAGACCTTCAATATCAGTGAAACTGTGTTTTGCCCTAAAAGTAAAAACTTTTTTCCCTCCAATCGCACAGACAGTGAATCGGAGGCACTGTTTCTTACTTCACAGTCACGTGAGCTATAATATCAATGTCTTGGATATGGTTCGGATCGGAGCCGACATCACAACAGAGGCAAACAAACGCTTTCACTCTCAGGTGGGACCGTCCGGACCACTGATAGACGTCAGGCCTTACACTCACACAAACTTTTCAATGTATGAATCGGTTCCGAGCGTACGGTTCACTTGACTCAACCTAAGCCCAGTCCAGTGCCTATCGCCAAACTCATTGTTAGGGTAACCCCAAAAAAGTAGAAATTCATGGCTTTCTTACATGACTTCAGTGCAAAAACTTTTTCTGGTTTTCCAATAGCAGTGTCGGTACAGAAACTAGTTTTCTGGTTCACAATGGACTCACTGATAGTGTCTCAGAGTCTGTGCGCTCACCACAACCAACAGCCTGTCCTCTGCTGTGCGTATGCTTTCGCCTGGACTTTGTGTTTGGGTTGTGTCTGATCACATCGCAGGGTATGCCTCGCAGTGTTCGCCAGGTTTGGTCTGATCGGCGCGTTTGGTGCGAGTGTGGGCTCACTATTAATTGCAATCCTATTCTAATTGAAGTCATTATTGCATCAAAATATTATTCACGACTTATCGTGTTCTGACATAATCGAGACATTCATGGGCTCGAAGTACAGGCATAGGGTGTCAAGTGATCGCGCATCGGGTTAGCCGGTTAGAAGGGGTAGAGTTACTAACAACTGGCAATTAACAGTGCAAATGTTGTTGGCGGGCTTGAGCAATGTGCAAGTGAACCAGGAGAGCCGAGATCAGTGAACAGGGTGATCGGCTGCGACCGGCGGACCACCGGCTGAGCCATTTGTGAGCCCAATAGTGCCCTCACGTGAGCCAATGGCAGGAATCGCGCAATTCTTGTGCCAAATGGCTCTGAACTCGAGTTAGCGTCAGATCCGAGTGTTTAGTGTTTGTCGGATCGGATCAGAAGTGATGCAAACGTCGTATAATTAGCCTTCGCTTCATATTTAGTTCAGTTGTGTCGGTCATAATGTGAGCCAAAATAAGGGAATCACTCGGAGACCGACTGACTCTGACTACGAGTATGACTATGACTATGACTGTGCTATTGACTCGTTTTAGTATTGGGACGGAAATAGCATTCTCTCTCTTAACTCACTTCTCACTGACTGGGGATCGCACTTAATGTGCATAAGAATGTGAATCTCAATGTGAATATCAATGTTGAGTTCAATTAGAGCCCAGAATTGCCAATAATATCGAATCGATTGTCGATCGGATTCCTCGGCAAACATACTTAAGGCCAGAGTTATGCGACGCAGAGATGTAATGCCAGTTCAGTGCACCTCATCGTTAGCATCGCTGACGTCTAACGTGGGCCGGAGTGTAGCCAATGATTCTGGCAATCAATTGGCACCTATACCAAGAGCACTGCACAACACAGCCAACACTCGAGAACAACCCTTTGGATGCGTTGACTCCACTCTCCTATCGAAGCGACGATTCATTAGACTATTGTTTGACAATATCTGTATTAATGTGTTGGCAGCGCTGGAATCTATCAGAATCTAGTGATAACTCGATCACATGATCACAAGTGTGTCGATGTGATCTAGCCACTATTTACGATTGTCAAGATGATTTATATCTGGCTCTGTCTGGTCATTCATCGATTGCTCACTCGATTAGTTCATTAGATTAGTCCAATATATTGTTGAGAGTAATCCTTCGAGTGTTGGGTTCGGCTGTCAATCGACTGGTTTTCAATGGATTGGTATTACGTTTGCGATTCTGTGTCTAATAAATTGAAAGACACGTAAAGGCGATCACAGATCACATGAAATGAAAATCCTGTCGAATATTATTAAATATAATGGCTTTTGATGTGCAGACCGAAGCGATTGCTGTGAAGTGAGGACTGGTTATCGGGGTATAAGCTCTTGGAAGCCTTGATCGCGAGCGCTGACCTAATAATACAATTGTATAGTTTTCTATGGCATCCAAACGTTTGGCTGCCGTTCCAACTCTTATCCAGCAATACGTATACACGACATACGAGTTATTGCACAACAAGTTCTGCCATTAGATTGCCTTAACTCGGCTCTACCTAACTCTACCTAACTCTACCTAACATACCCTGACATAACATACCCCAACACTCTATGCAGATCACAGAATATGCCAACCGATCACCGCTACCGACACCACTGCAGACCTCTGCCGATGCCGTTCCCAACCAAACGCCAGAATCGACTGTTCGGATGCGATACCGCTTTCTGTTGGCGCGCATCACAACTGTTGTCAACTCTGGTCGAGAATTTCAAAAATATCTTCTAATCTAATCTCAATTAATGTTTTCAATGAACCCGAACCAAAAAATTAATGCCGAGATAACCTTCAATCAGAAGATTTTGGTCATATGTGAGCCGTATATTAATTGATCCAAATTGGCCACCATTTCAATGCGACTCAATTAGTGTATCTCTGTTCAGCAAAAGTGCAGCTAATCACTAATGGCGCACCAATTCAAATTAGCTCTTGGTTTTTAATCTCATTGATTTATTATAATTAATTTCATTGATCCAAATATTACCAGCATTAGATATCCCATGATTAGACATCCATTTCAATAATTTTTTTTTGAATTTCAATGTAGACTTGCAAATAAATCTAATTTTCATCTTCACGAGAATCAACCATGATGGCTTATTTGAACTAATATTTGCTCCGATCATGGTAATCTATTTAACTAGATTTGAAAATTACTGATGAATGCCAATTTTCAAATTTTATCTGTCATCATATTTATATTATATAATATACTGTACGTTACCTGGATACGTACGAAATTGAGCTAGCTTATGTGATTAGCGCCGCTGTTATTTATAATTTTAAATTTAAATGAGCCGCTGATTTCGTAATAATATTCACACGGTTAAACAACCTGGTGCTAATTCAAGCAGACTATTTTCGTCACTTGATGAAAATTAATAATTTATTTATGCAAATAGAAAATTGATTTTCTCAATGAACGAGGTCTTCGCAACCAGTGGGCAATGAAAGCGTTGCTCAATCACTGATGTCTTACGACTGGTCGCCAAAGTCGATGAGCAGAGGCCTCTCATACATGTCTATAGAGTGCGCAAAGAATTTTTTGTGCATTGAAATTCTTTTGCATCGAATCCAACGGGAATTCTGTCGCAACTTACTCTAGCCTGGCTCAAAATGAATTTTCTGAATCGCATTAGTGCAAGTTGACTGATCTGCTGTTTCATAATCGAAATCTGTTCAATGACAAGGTCTTTGTGCTCTATGTTCAGCAATGAATCGCAATCTCAATCGTTAGGACCGGCTATTCGTGCGATTCTTTTCAGTTTTTCATAATTATATCTTGGTTATTTATGTCATCATATTAATTAGTCGCATTCTTCATAAAATTATAACATTTTGATCAAGTTAAATAAGTAATAGAGTGCTTCAAGTGTAATCCTCTTGGTCAACTTGAACCTTCACAAGGTATTCTGTGAATTCTAATCACTTATTTGTTTGATGGATTATCTTTGCCTGTTTTGATATGTTTTGTTTATTCATTTCAAGTTAATAAATTAATCTTGCTCGTATAAGCAGGATATACCTGATATAATGTCCATTAAAACTTGCAGTAATTTCAAATTGAAAATCGAATGAAACGAGTCGAGTGCATCCATTTTGCTGCTAATTATTATTTTAGAGCTTGTTACTTTCCAGTTAGAATTGAGATTAGCTGCACAGCCAGATGTGCATGCTAATTGTTTAGTGTTTGTTCCATAATAACTATCATTTGCGTAATCTAATCATTAAAATCGGACCAAAACTACGTAATCCCATGTTTGTGCAAAATCTGGAGATTACTTCGCGACAAAACAGGCCCTAATCTCTAGAGATCGATAGAATAACGAAAGTGAAACCCTGCAAGGTGATTCGTGTTTGCAAAGATATTATTTTTATCTCATTTCTTTTATGTTATGCTTGATATTGCTAAATTTTCTTTATGTATTTTACCTATTGTCATCTACCAAGCAAATCCTGTCACCAGGGTTGCCAGGCGTCCAGATCAGGATCGTCCAGGTTTTGGGCTTGTAATCTAGGTGGATTTAAGAAAATTTTTAAAATCAAAATGAGAGTCCAGGTTTGTGAATTGTATGTCCAAGTGATATTGGCCTCTTTTAGCTGAATATCCAGGCGAATTTGAAAAATTGTAGCCAAAATCCAGGTCAGGGCAAAAATGACCTGGCAACTCTGCCTTTCACCTTGTTTGATTTAGCCAATCACAACAAAAAATCAAATCAAATGGTTTATAAATCGAATTTCACGCTTCACTTGTAGCGGTTCTCAAGTGCTTTGGCAATGAACATATTTGATATTATCAGAATGAATCGAGAATAAAGCTCTTTATTCGTGTGTACAGTTCACCTTGCTCATCAGAATGGCGAAGAATTGAGATCAAAAACTAAAAGTGAATCAATCAAAT
>JAQGBE010000397.1:0-19463 GCA_034698225.1 Scheloribates latipes | reverse complement strand
TGATCACATCTGAATGAACAAAAAATTACATTGTGGCAATATAATATTTTCAATATTTCTAGAAATAGAGGGCGTTAATCTCAATTTTTGAAAATTTTTAGTGCCGATTTTTTTCTTCCATGTAATAGAGCATTGATAGGAGATAATTTTTCCCTCTGGCACTTATGGTCTAACTCTTGAAATAAAAAAGTTTCCAATTGAAAAAATAGTTTTTAGCGAAAATATATTTTCTTTAGAGTCAAATTTGACCAAGATAAAAAATTATTAAAATTTTTCATTTGCATATGTTTTATGCGCCTTGGTGCTGTGAACATTTTGCATATCTCGGATTTTCGATAACTCAAACATTCTAGGAGCTAGAGCCCATATAGACATTTTTTTGAGACGGACCGGTAGCAGTACATCGAACATCGATAGCGATGGCGGGTAATAAGGTTAGTGTTGCCCTTTTTGGACCTCTTCTGTCATGTCTTAAGACAATCTGTTAGTGATTCTGTTTGACATTTGGAGACAATTCTTCGACTTCTCTATAGACCAGTAGTAAAGTCGATGATAAAACTGATGACCACAACAATTATAGCGATGCTCACTCTGGCAGACAAGTGATGGTCAGCTACTCCTTCGCCTACAATGCAATGTCTGTGAACTGTGGCTGAAGAATAAGCGCCAAATCTATTTGTCCGGATCATTGAGTTAGAAAATTTTTGAAAGTCTGTTAATCTAAAAGTGAATTTTTTTATTTACCATCTAATCTAAAAAGTAGGTCGAAAATCCGGAATTATTAATCCATTGTCGCATCCAATTGGATCATACAATTAGATACACCAATCTTTGGCCCCTACTATGCATTGTGTAATGTCGTCGCCTATTTGAGATCCGTTGTTCGTCACAGCCATTCAAATGATAGTCAAGATTGAGTCAAAACTAGTGCCAAAAGATTTGTTAACTCAGAAGAAAACTCTTTATTTATATATCGGATTAAAAATAATTAAAAATACAATAAATAAAATCTTTTCGTAAATTATTCTTCAAAAAACAGTTCAAATGATTGCTTCAAATATCGATTTAAATTATGTTCTTTAATAAAAACCTTTCGGCTATTAATTAATAATTATTATACTTTTAATAATAAAATCTTATTAACAAATCTGATAACACATTAGTCTTTAAATTGTATATAAATTGAAAATAAAATTTAGGAAATTTAGTCAATAGTGAGAAAACGATAGTCAATAGTCGAGGGCATCGATGGTCGGGTGGGCTCAGTCTCAAGAAATGGCGAGGACAGGGATGTCGGCGGCAATAGATGTGTCTATTGTTGTACTCGGATGTGATTATGGCCTCGAAATGAGTCTATATTTTGTTGTTTCAGAACAAAATATATTAAAGAACTGTCGATGTCATGAGTCATGACATCGTTCGGATGGCCGCCAAAAGACCCGACGGCCAGCCGTTGAGCGATAGTTTATGTGCTTTGTTGGCCATTTGTACGGATCCGGGAATAGTCTTGGGTGTCGATGGGCTATAAATTGTTTTGCAAAAATGACAACAAAAGAGTTTCGTAGTGTTCAGAGCAGCCACTCTGGCGAAGGCTGTGCCGTTCGAACGGATACACCTGACGGATGACATGAGTCGGGTCAGTCTGGTTCAGACAATCTATCTGATGGTCACTTACGTTCAATTGGTAGGGTTTACCCGCTTTGACCAGAGCTTGGATCAGCTGAACCGAGTGAGCGAAGTGCACGTTCTCGTCCATCAGGCCGTGGATTATCAACAACCGGTTCTCTCTATAAACAAGACATTAGCTCCAGAAGTGGCGGCAGAATGTGAGTAAGTATTACTCGTTGGGAAAGGAGTTGATGTGAGAGATGACATTTCCCATCCGATAGCCTTCGGGGTTGTCCTCAGGCGTTCCCATATATCGTTCGGTATACCCGGTGTCGTACAACTGCCAGCTCGTGACCGGCGCGCCCGCTATAGCGCACTTGAATATGTCGGGCCGTTGAGCCAAAGCCATGAGCGATAGATAGCCGCCGTAAGACCAGCCGTGGACTGCTATCCGTGACATGTCTATGAAGTCTGTGTTCTCTGCCAACCACTGAAGGGCTTCGACCTGATCCGCGATCTCTATCTGACCCAAACGGCGATAGCAGTGCGACTCGAAGGTGACGCCTCTGTGCTTAGAGCCTCGCGAGTCAAACGCTACTACGATATAGCCCTCGGAGGCCAGTAAGTGACGGCGACAGTGGCGGACAGCTGTCATACATAAGCCAATTAGTGGTCGACCGGAACGCGAAAACAAACCTTTGAATGATTTGCTGACTAACTGGACTTCTGGCCCGCCGTACACTTCGAGCAGCACTGGATACCGAACGCCCGCTTCCATGCACTCCGGTTTGAAGATAAAACCGTAGATGAGATCACCCGACTTGAGTCGGTAGTCGAAGAGCTGCGGCGCTGCCATCCCTGGCAAGAGATCGATCTGATCGCTGTCTTCGCCCGGATTGGCCGACGAGCCTAGAAAGAGGCGAACCATCTCTGTGTCGGGCAAACTGCTGGAACCGGTGGTTATCTTCTGGAGGTAACCGAACGGCGGTATCGTTATATTGGACTGAATGTCAACGAAATACTTGTGGTCTGAGTTAAACGCTATGGTTGTGTGCGAGAAGTCTTCGATTGTCAGTCGTTTTGGCGGCAGTTTCGGGTAATTTAGAGATATTACATAAAGATGTCGTTCGAGTGGTGACTCCTTCAGACCAGTGAAGTATATCAGTTGATTGGTTTCGTCAAACCAGACCTCTTTGTCGGACACTTCCCAATTGCCGAGAGTTAACTGCTTTTTTGACACAAGCTTTGACCGAAGAGTCTCTATAGAACTGAATTGAGCTGAACTGTCGAGACCTGATACACAAGACAAGGCACACAATGTCAGAAATGATTGATTGTTAACACAAGTCAATCAATGGTCTCACTTGAAGAGAGATCTGTTGCCGATTCGACTGCGGCGCCACTTCCCGACTCTTCGGATACGTTTTGTGCTAAACAATAATTATAATCAGATGTCGTTCGATATTTAAAGACAAATACCTTGTTTGTTCGGTGAGCTCTTATCGTTCACTTCTAAGATATAGAAGACGTGATCAGTGTTACAGAAGTGTTACAATGAAGTTGGTCTCAGACCTGGTTTATCGAGTTTAGGCAGTTTGGCGTCACATCCCTTGTCGTCGCCGGCTATCGAGTGTCTACTCTCAGACACGTCCGGACTCTTTTCACAACCGACTAATTGAACTTCGATTTTGTATAAGTGTCTGAAACCGGACTCTTCTGACGACCAGATGAACCGAACAGTGGAACCGACCGACAGATACTCATTGCTGCTGAAGAAGTGGAGAATATCGTGACAATTGATCCATTTGTCGGCTTTCTCTTCGTAAAGTATTTGCGGCGGAAACAAGTCGTGAAGAGACATCAGGACTAAGACTAGATGTGATTGACTCCTATCCAAGAGCTGGAGCCAAATGGCATCGTATGAATGCCATCCGCAACGAACCAAATACTCAAATGAGGGGAATATGTCGTTCAAAGACTTGGGAAGACTTGATATCTTGACATCGGATATGATATTTGTCGACGGATTCAAAGAGAAGGTCACAATCGATAGCGAAGACTCAGCGTTGCACTGACCTGTGGTCAGGAAAGTCAATCATTGAGCGAACCATCGAATGGCAAACATGTCTGACCTGGTCTGGGAAAGCGGTACTCCTCGACATTGCCATCCCATGAGGCGATCTTCACGACCTCTACCTCACTCTCATCGACGAACTCACACAGAATGGAATAACTGGGGTCACCATTGTTCTCGATGTGGTCGAACTCGTTGTCGGGTCGCCACCAAAACCCGGTATATCTGCGAAACTCTTCTTGTATTACATAAGAGGGCAGTCCCGCCGATACGACACTCGAGTCGGAGGAAGACTCAAACGTAGTCTCTGTTAATCTGAACTCTAGACCTGACTTCAGATTACAGACCCAGAGGTCTCCGTCGGCCACATATGCGACCAGATTCTCGTCGGACGGACACAATTGAGGATTCATTTTACAGAAACTTGTTGTCGACTCCAACTTTTGAGGTGTATATGGCGGTCCCTTCCGGGCTTCTGATGTCTGTCCATCTGCTGGCGGTTTGGTTGGCTCTAACGGGTCGTCGAACCAATAGAGAGTGTCACCAGAAGTGAAGACAAATCTGGAACTCTTAGGCTGATACTCATATGATGTAATGCCGGAGAACATAATCCTCTTCCTCTCTAACTGCAGGTTCTCTTCGCGAGTGCTGGACTGGTCGGAGTCGAACGGAAATCCCGGTTTATTGCTGGTAATCAAAGGCCTCCACAAGGCCTTGGGACTGACGTCACTTGTCTTGCGTCGGCTCTCCGACCGGCGGTCACTCATTGGCATGAATTCTTCGTCTGAACCGAAAGCCAACTCTTCATTGCAGTCTTCAATAACGACCTCTTTGTTGAGGTTTGTCTCGATTTGTTGCACATCTGTACTGAAGTCAAAGCCGACAGCGTTTTGTTTGGCGTTGGGGTCGGTCTCGATGTCGCAGTAGACCAGTGTTATGTCGGCCGAGTTGTTGATCGACGACAAGAAGTAAATCCTCAGTCGCTTATTCTCCGGGTCTTCTCTCCAGTTGAAAAGGAACGGCACTTTACAGCCGATCTCCGAGAAGCGTCGGTGAGAGTTCTTCACCGCTTGTCTCAACTGAGGCCACGGTTTGGTCGGCTTACGGCTCGGAAAACCTAAGATAGAGAACAGGCTTAAGAAGTTGTGCATTGAATTCGCGATTTGATTGAATTGATTAGCATTTTTCCTTCACAATAGACAAACAAAGAGACAAAGTTCGGTCGGATTTACCAGTTGTCGGATCAATTATAAAGTGGATAATATAGGAATGATAACAAAAGGCTATGATTTGCGGAATTTTGTCAACTGAATCGAGTAAAGAAAGTTTTGCAACAAGGAAAATTGTGGGTGATTAATATGCAGGTGCATCTTGGAATTATCACTTTTCAAAAGTATCAATGTACTGAAATTGGTCTTTCCGTTGATAATTAATCAATTGGTTATTTCTCAATTAATTTGGCCTTCAACTTGAAATAACTAGCATAATTCAAACCTGGGTGTCATTCTAGCTAGCATATTGTGATAATTATACATTCATTATTGATTAATCATACGTATTATAAGTTGAAACCACAATTAAAACTACTGAATAAGAATGAGATGTTTTGACCACTTCTTGAGAAGCGATCGGAAATTGTATGAAAATATAATTGTAATTACTGTTCATGAAGTCAGTGAACGATGGAATCGACGGTAAGTTAGGCATCGATGGAATCGAGATATTAGGCATCGATGGTATCGAGATATTAGGCATAGAGAGGGCCGGCATTGACGGCATTGACGGCATCGAAACCGTCGGAAGTGTCGGCATTTGTGTCGGCAGATAGTCGTGAAATGATGGCATCGACGGTAAGTTCGGTAAAAAGCTGGGGTAATTGGGGATCATTTGTTGTAACACATAGTTCTGCGGCATTTGAAAGCCGTACAGCGATGTGCCCAACGACTGAGTGGTCACTGTCGTCGTGTCCATTGCCAGCGGCTGTCCGGCCGTGGCTGACCATCGGCTCATGCGTTCGTCGCCAGCTGTCGATGAGACAGAAACGTTGGGTCCGAAGGTTGTCCGCCGTTGGCCGGCCACGAGGTCGGCCGCGGCCAGAGTCGACGGCGAAGTGGATGACCGTTGGCGCTGACCGACAATCGGCTTCGGGTCAGACTTGGCGTTGGTCTCTGGTTTGTCCGATTTGGTGTTCATTATTTGTTTGACATTAATTTAGTTATTAAGCGGCAGTTATTGTATAAATAGTGGACGCAATTAACTAGCAATTAGTCGACCAGTGATTCGGCAATTAATTAGATTTGAGACAAAAACTGATCAAAACTGCGATTAGAGAAACCGTTTGTTTACTATCGGTTGTTGTCATTGTTGGTCACATCACGTGACGAGTGACGACACACACACACACACACAGACACTCTCACGACAACTGCCAAACAGTGCCAACAGAGGCAAACATTGCTCAACAATGACGTCCAATCGGACACAATCTGACGGATTCTGCGGATTCCGATTCTTCGCCTCCGATTATTCTGTGCACCGAATCTGTGCTCTGAGTCTGTCATCCATCAGTCGATTGTATTGATTGGCAAAATGGAGTTAAAGGCTTTGCTGAGAGAGTGGCCACTCAGTGCCGTTTGCTGACCAGTCCTGGTCACCAGCAAGTGGGCCCGAAGCGCCAAGCTAAGTTGGCTCGTTTGACTCATGAACATGGCCTCGCATTTGCTGACGCTGGTCACAGCTCTTATGCTGGCTCGCCAGACCTGGTTAGTGCCCTCTCTAGTCCAGGCCATAGCTATCCATCCCATCCTATGCTATATACCGAAGTATCTATCCGTAAGTCTCACTTAACCTCGCTATAGGGCTACCGGCAAAGGCTCGGCTGGAAATTTTCGTGCCATCGAGAAGCGGATTCTCGACTCTATAATAGGTGACGGCAGGTATGACTCGCGGATCAGACCGTCCGGTATCAACGCCACACAAGGCCAAGGTATCCCACTGTTTGTCCGATTTAGCTGCATGGTCAATTTTGTTGCTGTTTGACGTGTGGACTGTTTGAAAGTATGCAAACTCATCTTGAATGTACCAAGCTAGTGCAAACTAACTTTACAATCATTGATAACTTTTAGATGGCCCGGCACTTGTGTCCGTTAACATTTACGTCAGAAGTATCTCGAGCATTGATGATGTCACCATGGTGAGTTTTTCTAACTTTTCCAACATAGAATGCAAATTAGCAAGGTTTTATTCACAACAAAAGTTTTATTCAAATGATTAACAAAAATAAATAACGAAATTCAATTAAAATTCCGAAACAATTAATTTGAGTCAACAACTGCTGAGATGATAATTGGTGTCAGACTTTGGCCAAAGTCTTCTGTCTCTGCATAACATAGTGAATGCCATCCAATAGTTTGTGGCCATAGAGTCCGAAACAATAGATAATTAGATTGCAGTCAATGTGCGAAACGGATTCGTTTGATATGGCAATACACGAGTCGTTGAATATATTCTCCGACAGACTCTTACGGAAAATGTTTAACGTTTTGACAATTGTTTTGCTAGAATTGATTGCATGACTCCATCCGATGCCGTACTTCCATAGAGTGACATAATGTTCACAATTGCATGCATTCTCGTCAAACTTGACGACAGTGTTCTTCAGCGGTTCCAATAGAGCCAACACTTTTGCAATATCTGGCGTCGAGTTTTGTGTCAATTCGAGCACTTTTGCCGATAGTTTGCTCTGATTTGTCACTCTATACATGGGAATAGTGTTGGGAAAGACGTCTGTGAGGACACAACTGAGCGGCTCGTGTCTGACCAGACCGTAGTGCTTGTTGTGGGCCATCCGTTGCACGTGAAAACACAAGTACTGGCCGTCGACGAGTCGGTCGATCAGCACGTAGTGAGTGATCGATTGGCTCAGCATTACTTCGACAATGTCTCCGGTCTGTGCACTGGCGGCCACACTGTCGTAGTTGACGAACTTGGCTCTCATCGCCCGCTTATAGCACATTAGGTTCACATCGAAACAAATCTTTTTCCGCAACTTTTTCGTCACATTTGAGCCCATATTTCGATAATCGGATTCACAATTAATTTATCGCACAATAACACTGTTAACACAATTGCATTCAAATTAGTTGTGCAGTCTATGTGAATGAATGATTGGTCGAAATGAATTGTATGAATGGCTTGACTTCACATCAGAAATTGGCTCAAATCTGAGTCACTATTAATTCTGTTTCGTTAATTGATTTCCTCTTTTTAATGGAATGTAATTTTGATTTCATTTTCGCGTTTAGTTATTTTTTAATCCATTTCTTAGAGAGAAAAAGTCTTAGCCTTCGGATATATGAAACTACTGAAACATTTGAGGCGAATAAATAACAAATCCATAACATTAAGCAATAAAATAACGTTGAGTTCAGACAACTCGACTGTCAATCAGAGGCATACCTGCGAACAGAGCACTCCTTATATTTATAACTGGATTATCGATCAAATCCAATATCAATCAAATGTCTTCCGTTTTGACACATCGCGACTGAACTGTCAATGTTTTGCAATGATTTCTATTGAATCGGTATTACTAACCAAACCATACGAATGGGAGCAATGATAGTGTGCTTTACTTGACTTTTAAGACTCGTTTTGCGATAAGAATTCGCGATAAATGCCATAAAAAGATTGTGTCATTCGAGTCAATACTAGTAATCCATTTGGTAAATATTTTTTAATGAGCTATGGATCAAATCAGCTTGGTAAATATCAATAAAAAGTGGCGGAACTTTCACTTAATACCAGGTCATCTATATTTATTATCGCTAATTAAGCTAGTAAAGTTGCCAGTTGTGATAATTTTCAAATGATAGTTAATTAGTTGTTTGTTTGTTAATTTCTAATTAATAATAATTAATAACTAGTAATTATTTTTATATGATTTGTGTTGATGCCTATTGTCTGACAGTTAAACAACATTTGATTAACTCATATGACAACCAATACAAATAAATAAGTTCTTTAAGTCAAAATTTTTATCCTGCAATCGATACCATAAATGATACTTATGAGCTTGATAGATGAAACTTACTTTTGGTGATCATCTTGGTCAATTCGATCGATGTCGACCACCCAAAACAATCTAAATGAGCTATCACTTGATGGCTAGTCTTCTAATAATTGGCAGCTAATGAAAAAATTTGATTAAGTCTCGAAAACAGGCATTAAATGACCTTTATAATTTATAATTAACCTACGCAAATTCGCATTATGGTAATACCTGGAAAAATTAATCACAAATTAAAATTCATAACTATTGACGCTTATTCAAATAAGCCAAGGCTAATTCTTAAAATAATTGCAATTGTCTCTTGTCTTACCTTGCTAATTGCTAGCAAACATTCACGACTATTCTATTGTTCCTACAAGTGTTGTAAAGTGTTATAACTTATCCGACTATTTGCTTGTTAGGAATACGCGAGTCAAATCACGTTCAGAGAGCAGTGGAACGACAATCGGCTGCAGTTCGACGACATGAACAAACGGATCCAATACCTGGTGCTCACAGACCCGGACAGGATCTGGAAGCCCGACCTCTTCTTCTCCAACGAAAAGGACGGCCACTTCCACGAGATCATCATGCCCAATGTGCTGCTGCGGATCTACCCCAATGGAAATGTCCTGTTTTCAATACGTATTTCGCTAGGTAATCAATTGACCTGGCTATCACACATTTAACATTGTCTTCTGTTCTGTTCAGTCCTTTCGTGTCCAATGGATCTCAAGTACTACCCGTTAGACCGACAGACCTGTTTCATCAAAATGGCCAGTTGTGAGTTGACCATGATCGTTTTAGCGAGCTTTATTTGGCTAATTCATTGCCCTCAAAGATGGCTACACCACTAATGACCTGGTCTTCATGTGGAAGGAAGGCGATCCAGTTCAAGTGACCAAAAATCTCAATTTGCCAAGATTCACCCTACAAAAGTACTTGACTGCCTATTGCACAAGCAAGACCAACACAGGTTACGCCCAGTGATGAATACTAATTAATGGTCTAGCTGAATAAGCTCAATTATATCTGACAGGCGAATACAGTTGTCTTCAGGTGGACTTCCTCTTCAAGCGCGAGTTCAGTTACTACTTGATCCAGATCTACATTCCGTGTGCCATGCTCATATTTGTCTCGTGGGTCTCCTTCTGGTTGGACCCCAACGCCACTGTCGCTCGAGTCTCGCTCGGAGTGACGACCCTCTTGTCGATGGCCACTCAGATCTCGGGCATTAACGCATCGCAGCCGCCGGTCAGTTACACCAAAGCCATAGACGTGTGGACCGGAGTGTGTCTGACGTTCGTGTTCGGGGCACTATTGGAGTTTGCCTTGGTCAACTACGCGTCCAGGAGCGACGTCCACCAAGCTGCGGCCAAACAGCAACAACAGATCCAGCAGAGACAAGCCAAATGGAACCTGGAGCACTCGACCATCGAGGCCGGCGGTCACGTGGACGAGAGTGCATACGGACTGGTGAGTGGCCAGCAACTGACCAAGTGGAATTACCATGTTGACTCTGTGTTCCGATAGCGCGGTGACGGCTACCGAAGCTGTGAGGTCCACACCAAACCCCTTAAGCGCAAGAACTGGTGTAAGCGATGGCTCTCGAAGTTCCCGACGCGTTCCAAACGAATCGATGTGATCTCAAGAATATTCTTCCCGTTTATGTTTGCATTGTTTAATTTGGTTTATTGGACTACTTATCTGTTCAGGGATGACCTCCAGGCCAAGGTGTAAATACTACACCAAGACAAACACACTTATGCTGAACTAGATCATTGTTCTCGAGCTCTTCTTAAGTTATTGTTCTTTTGCTGTCTTTTGATTGGTTGACACGATTTGAATAATCAGAACAAACGAAAGGATAACTCATTCGAAGCCCAATACTCAGCGACCGATCATTTAGTGGAACATTTCACGCAATTCACGACTCATAAGACATGATTATTATTAGGTTACCTAGTTATGTGCAGTTATGTGCTGGTTAGCTAGCTAATTCATCATTATTTAAGTGCTCCCATAGTTTATCTCTATCATCAGCATGCAATCATTGGTTTCACCATGGTAGACAGTTACTGTCGAATCAATATTATTACAGTAATTTACGGCTGATTGACCATGTTACTGTTTTTGGAAGTTTGAATTACAGAGAACTATCGATAGCGTAAACAAGACTTTGATAAGCTTTTACTTTACGCTAATGGTTAGTTTACCATAGTGGTTTATTGTATTTAACCGTGGTTTACCTGGATTTTTGTTGATTCAATCAATATCAAATATTTGAGTTAGCATACCTACAAAGTTTCTTAGCTTAAACTCCATGAATTTGCTGATTTTGAAAAATATTTGTATATATCAAACTGTAAATTCAAAGTAATATTCCAAATTATGATACTTTAAGCAGCTAATATGCTGAAAATATCAAATAATATTCATAAGAACATTTCTACGTGATGATCTATTGATTTATTGATTAAAATAAATATTTTTTAGAGTTTTTATTGGGAAATTCATCCATAAAATTTTTTGAATTACTTTACCATATTGATTTTTCAATATGGCGGGTTTACCTTATTGAACATTTTTCTACCTGAAAAAAGCTATTTTGTTCATGAAAATGCATTCGGTTTACCATAATGGTTAGTTTACCGTGCCATACCTTTACGCTATCGATAGTTCTCTGTACTACTGCATCATCAAAGCGTTTACCAAAATAAACTTGTAAATAATTAAAAAGTCTGTAATACCCAATGTATTTGTTGTTTATTTATTTTAATTGCGAGTCTACTCTCGAGTTTATAAATATACAAATTATAAAACTAGCACGGCACTTTAGAGACCTTCGCATTTGGAGACACCATTATTTTCGAATGATGACCTTGATAACGCGTTTGAATGGGCGATACCGATCATGATCTTTTTGCTCGATAATTGCCGATTCATTCTTCGCCGAAGAAGTAATTAATTCGAGTCAATGCTCATTGAAATTCTGCATATTATTCAATACAAGTAATAAACAGGAATAAACAAGCTCAATCAAGGCAGCTAGAAGATTATTGAGAACTACGAAATTCTTAATTTTCACCCAGTCACCATTAGAAAATCGCTGGGTTTTCAGATATTTAATTTGTTTTGTGCTTGCTCAATTTGTTTACGGAAGTCGTGTGTATTTTGAGCTCAAACACCTCCCTTGCGATCCCCTTAGCTATGAATGAGCGAACAGATTGTGTGAACAAAGTGTGCGCCGTTTTAATTGGGAAGTTGTAGTGCTGAAGGTTCTCACCGATGACCTTGCTGCTTCTCACCGATAATGACTGGTATCAGATGTTCGCTTTGGTCTAAAAACGTCAATTTTATCTAGCTTCCTATATGAACTAGATAAAAGCGTATCTCAACAGTTTTCGGTCCTAATTGGTTGTGAAAAAATAAATATTTTTATCCGAAAATCTTCGAAATAAGTGCAGAGCTGTGCGTGAAATGTGTTGCGCATCCCTGCAGTGAAACGATTGCCAAAATATCTAATCGTGAATAAGATTTTTGAGTGCAATCGATGCCATTTGTCTGACAGACGCCGTACGCACACAATATTGGCTCATATTTTGCTAGTTATTCATCATCTTTCGCGGAAACTATAAATCTGGCGAATCAAGAATAATTAAAGGCCTCTCTCTATCCGTGTTGCAAATTATTAGCCGGAATATTGTATATTTAGAAGATTGTGATCGCCATATAAAAAGAAGGGCAGGTTATTTGCCAGAGGATAACAAACCCATAATTTATTGTCGAATGAATCGGTCGATAAAAATCATAATAAAAATATGATAATTCAGTTGTGAAATGAATTTTAAAATAGACTCTGTTTTGGTAACGATTAAGAAGTGTTTCGACAATTTGCGGGCCGTTTGGCGATAGAAGTGTTAAACCGTTTGTCTCTTCTGTGGGGTCTTTAAAGACAGTATAAATAGTTTGATCGACAAAATTAGTCGACTATTGAAACGATTGAAACAAAAGATTGTATTTTTAGAGCCAATAAACCGATTGAAAACTTGAACTTAAAAACGCAAATATTTTTGAGAACTTGTTATTCAAATACTTTTTTATGTGTTGGGAATGCGTTTAACAAAACCTATCATTAGTCGAGATTAAATTGATTTAAATTGAATGCCAACTTTCGGAGCGAATAATCAAGTGGATCACTCTTGCATGGTGACCAATTTGTCAACGACCTTGCCTACTTTCTCATACAATTTACTGTATTTTTAGTACATTTTTCGTAGGATTATTAAATTCAATATAAGATGTATTTTGAAACAATATTTTTGAGTTTATAGCAAGATATTATATGCCAGGCCTGATAATTAGGATTTGGTTAAACGAAATTAACTTTAATTTTTTCCCAAATTTGGCTGTAATTATGGGAAAAATTGATTCTGAAAATTTTTAGCATTGTTTCAATTGTCTAGATTTGATAGTCTCTAATATGAATTATTATTCTGGGCATACTCCCATACAGTATGGCCAAGCTCGACCCTACTCAGGGGGATCAGGGAGGAATATTCGAAATTAACTGGAATTGCAAAAACATTGAAACTATAGTGACATTAGCTATGATCGAGGTACAGACAAAGCTATGCGTGCACTGAATATCTTTAGCCAGAATTGAATTCGCCCAAATCTAGCTAGTTTAGCATTAGAGCGCCCATAGGAGCTATTGAGGATTTCAGCCCGAATCGAAGTGACTAGACTCGAGGTAACTCTGTCATATTTAACTTGTCACTCTTCACTTGTGCTATTTGGAAAATATTGACTTGTTATCATAGAAACAAAAACAAACTAAGCCAGGTTAACCAACTGATGCTTTAATCAGGTTGATTGATTGACCTGAATGTTGATAACATAGAAACTTTCCTATTTACCACCAAGCTGAGTGCTGAGTGCTGATTGTTGAGGTGCTGGTCGTGTAGTGTAATGTTTGCGTGACTGTAGAGGTCGTGAGTGGTATGACTTGCATAGGCAGTGGTGGAGAGGTATGCAAAGCCACTCCCATTTGCTGATCCCTATCCTGTCTGCGAGTGAGTGCCAGAGCTGAACAATCAGTGAACTGCCAGATGAGTCAAATCAGCAAAAAGATAGACATTTTGATTGTTTAAGAGTGTGAGGAGTAGTTGACTAAACAGTTAGCAGTTAGCTTGGTCACTTCTTCGAGTGCTGTGAGTGGTGAGCCACGTCCTAATTGACCGTCGAAGATGTCTGACGACGAGTTCGAGATCGAGTACACCAAGGTCAGTACCATAGTGTGTATAGTGTGATATCACTTTAATATGAGAGTGATATCACACTATAACCCTGGTTATTTATAGAGACAATAGTGCTGATGCTGATGGCGTTGATTGTGGTGGTCTTGGTGGTGTCGGTTGGCACACCTCGACACACATACCATGTTTGTCACGCTTTTTATCCACTCTAAGGTCGCTAATGAAGTGTTAAAGAACCCGTAAAAGTGTAGGTGAGCTGAGTGTCAGCACCTGTGCCAGCGGTGGCCAACGGGGGGCACACCCTCTCACTGCCGATCCCCACATTCACCGGAGTTTAAAAGCCTTTTCATAATCTGATGACCAGATAAAGAATTTTGTGCTATGTTTACATCGATTACATCAATCGTCTGATCACTGATCGGAGGCGATAACACTTCTTCACTATATTTAGATATTGAGACTTGGTCTTTATTTTATAGATAAATGACTTATAGATTTATATTAGCATGGTGCTCATTTGAAAAGGGAGTGCATGCTGGTTATTTTGGTTTTTTAGCTTGGTGAGCTAGCATATCCCGTTCAGATCTTACAATGTAAAATATATGGTATCAGCTGGGCAACTTGATAGATTGATTGGCTAGAATCAAACTTGTAGGTTTGCTATGTGCTAGTTCTAATAGTGATCGAGTCCAGTCTATTCCATTTGAGTGACTATCCTTGGTATTGGTATTGGTTGTCCGTCTCTATCCTCTATCCACTGCCGAGCACTTCCTCTATGCTGCGATGGCTGAGCACTGGTAGGCATCCTCGGTATGTCTGCGTACGGCTCAGCACATGCACCTCAAAGCAGATCTAAATCGAGAGCTGAGCGTTATTTTTAGTGTTTTGCTAGAGTTTGTGCACATTTAGTAGCGAACAAAATGAATGCTCAAATCAACTTTAAATCACGTCAATCCCAACAGATCACGAAAACGACGCGAACGGTGAACCAGCGGCGGCTGTCCGACCGGCAGAACTCGGTCGAGCAGCCCGAACAGCCCAAGCTGAAGATGCTGTACGGCCGCGACCTCAAGGAGTACGAGAATGTGGACGTCGAGAACCTGTTGGCTCAGCTCAGCCAAGAGGAGTTGGAGGCGCTCAGCGAGGAGGTCGACCCCGACGACAACCTTCTGCCGCCGGACCAGCGCTGCAAAGAGCAGACCACCAAGAAGCCGACCGGTCCGCTGAACAGGAAGCAACTGCTGACCTTCCTGACCACGTTCGCCAAGGAACAGGAAGACTGGCCCGAGTTCAAGCCCTTCCAACAGGGAGTCAAACGAGGTATGGCTCCAAAACAATTGACTCGTTTTTCTGGTTTGCCTTCCGATGAATGGCACGAATGGCTGTCTTTATTATCTATTGATGTCCTATTATGTGACAAAGGCTTTCTATTTGTGCTGGTTGGCCATGCTTGACTGTGCTATCGGTCACAGCATCTCTTCCCCGCTCATTGTGTGCTCGGTGTAGCTGTTGTCGCTCTGATTGTTGACCCTGAAAGTCGACTGATAGAGCCAATTGGCCACAATCAGCCACAATCATCTATCATCATGCTTCTTCCCATATGACTGTGCCGTTGGCGCCACTTTCGGCCTAATTGACAGATACTCTGAATAGTTAATGAATTCACTGGCAATTATTCTTTGGGCACAGAATAGCGAGGGTAGACGTAAAGCCAAGTTTTGTCTGCAGTTCAGCCAATACTCAAATTGCAGACAAAAACAAATAACAATTGTTTGCCGCCATTCATCAGCTCTTATGTCCCGCTTATTACGCCTTTCACTGACTGGCATCACACCCGAGGCCACTCTCGTAGGCGTCTGTCACTCACCAACTGTTTGTCATTGCAGGCAAGATATGGATTCCCAAAGAGGCGGAAGTGAACAACTCGTCCGACGAGAAGATCATCCTAGACCTGGACGACGGCACCGAACAGGCGCTGGACTCGGCCACCGAGTCTGACCTGGTGGACTTGGCCGGCATCCTGGGCCTGCACTCGATGCTAAACCAGGACCAGTTCCACAACTCGATCCTCCAAAAGGGCCAGCGGTTGGGCGACAAGTTCGAGTCGATCGTGAAGGCGCCCGTTCCCAAGGCGTTGCCGTTCGAGCCGGACAACCAGACCGACCCCATCAAGACCTGCAAGCAAGTGGTCGAAAACGACCCCAACCTGACAGAGCTTAACTGGAATAACATCAAGTTTATTCCGAGAGACACATTCAAAAAGCTGTTCGAAGCTCTCAAAACCAACACTCATCTGCGAACTCTTCATCTGTCGAACACCGGTCTGACCGACGGTCCCGCAGAGGTATGGCCCGCAGCCGCCGATTGATTGGCCATCAGATTGACTCTTGTGTTTGCCTCCAGAAACTGGTGGAAGCGCTCAAAGAGAACACGACTCTGCGGACACTGAACCTGGAGTCCAACTACGTATCCGGACCAATGTTGCGCAACCTGATCCAGGCACTCCTAGCGAAGCAAAGAATCTTAGAATTCCGTGCGTGCAACCAGCGGCCGATCACCATGGGCAACCGCATCGAGATGGAGATCGCCAAGGCGGTCGAGCAGAACAATGCGCTGCTCCGGTTGGGCCTCTGCTTCGACGTGCCCTGTGCTCGACAGAAGGTGACCGATCATCTCCAGCAGAACAATGACAACGGTATGCATTGCTAGATAATCACAATCACAGTCACAGTCGTAGTCACGATTGCATTGTTCACTCGCGCTGACACACAAACCATTCCGTTGTCTAATTGGCAGTCAATTGTGTCCTCAAAACAAACAGTAATTACTTTCGCTTAACAGCGCTTTTATTAATGAAGAGTCGACACAAAACGCTTTTTTTTCTAACGACGGAAATGAAATGAAAAGCTGAAACAAATTTTCCGTCACATCTATTAATTAACCGAATTGTCATTCAAATCCATGCTTTTCCTTATTTCGCAAATTATCTTGCTCTTTTATTTAGATTAAATTAAATTTACTTTTAAACAGGGGTAGCCAAAGCGGGGTTAGCCCAAAATCCCCCTGAGTTCGAGATGGCTAATCCCCGGAAATAGCCATTTTCGGCAATTTATACCGGATTAAATCGTGATAATTAAGCTAAATTAAGGTTAATTTATCTAAATTAATACCGTAATATGCCTAAAATTGAAAGAACGGCTTAAATCGGACGTAGTTAAGTTTAATTTAACTGGATTTAGCTGTTTATCCCCCGCTAACCTGACCCCCCCCCCTGAGTAGGCATAAGCTTGGCTTCCCCTGCTTTTTAGGGTCACTACGTTTTAAAATTGATGATTATATTCTGGTTTTATTCAGTTTCTAGCTAGCCATTTTGGCAATTTTGCTAGTGGAAATTTGTGGTAGATTAAATGATTGTTTTCGAAATAGAATTAATGGTTATTATGAGTGGGATAACCGCACTTTGGGTTGTTGTAACTGTTAATTACACCACTGTTTATGATTAGATTGAAACCAAATTTAGTCAAAATAATAGTCAGTTTGTGAACACTTTGTTATTGAATGTTAGGATCAGTTCTAATGTGTCTATAAATCATTAATTTGTTGGTTTGTCATCGACTCCACAGACGGATGACTAACTTCTCGTGAATCTCCGAGTTATCACTAACCATAACAATAACATTAACTGCTAATCAAATAAACATAAGTCCTGTTTATGGATCCGCACATCGGCTCCTCTATAGCCAAGAGTAGTCTCTCTCTCCGGCTCTTCATTAACCAAAACAATAAGTTTGTTGTCAATAGAGTTCTCGCTTTTGATTGATTTCGGGGGCAATGAAACCGATTGAAGCAAATTAAGTGACTTCTTATGACACTTGGTATGAATCGTTAGCCCAAACTATTCGAGTGATTCAAACTATTCTCTGAACACTTGTCTCTAGGGTTACATGTTTTCAAAGTCGGGGTAATATTCTCGATCCGTACCTATCGTACTAATAGCTAATGAATGTGTCTAAAGGATAATTTATAGCAAGTTGTTATGGTTTGTCTGTAAAATTCAGGGAACATCGTGAAGTGTTTTGCGGAAAAGCAGCAAGGCCAACTTTTGTATTCAAATAGTTTCTCGGTGTAGTTGAGAGCCTTCAACCCTAGTTGTCTGTGTTGTTAGGTCTGACGTCGTCTGCCAAAGGAATTTGTTGGCAAACCTTCGTGACATTGCAGTACCGCTACCATTAATTGAAGTGAACCTGCTAATTGTCATCTCCGCTCATGATTTAATTCCATAAATACCATAACACTAATCGAGTCTATGATTTTGCGTTGCAGTTCGTCTCAAAAGAATCGGTTCTTACGAGGGATAAGAAGAGTCGGGCATCGGATTACACGACGAAAGAAAGCCATCGATTATTAAATAAATTCATTAGAAGTGAATCATTACTTAAATAACATTTCTCACACTAAATGACTATATAATCCCTGTAACATAACAATTTGTACTAGATCCACTATTTCAATTTTATCAATTCTATTCGACATTTTATTTCGACTATTATTTTATAAAAACAAAACATAAGACAAAATATTTAATTGAATATTGAAAACATGTTTATTAAGTTAGTTGTTATTTAAAAGTATCTAGATGATTATTATTATTAACATGCTCAGCGATGACCTGGCAATGTTGGCCTTTGTAATTAGCGGCAAATGCTAATTAGCAAGGCAAAAAATAGTTCCCAAATAACACTTAATCTTAATGTTTTTTGTAATTTGTGGAACACTTTTTTGCTAGATTATTGAAAAACCGGTCGACAACTCTATTCCAGCAGAAGTGCCATTGTATTTGTCTCTAATTGTAAACGAATAATACAATTTTGAGATCACTATAAATCACAAATTAATCTTTGACTTCATTTTTATATAACAATACAACGATTTATAACCTATTGATAGCTATCTATTGAATAAATCAAAATTTTTGAAATTCCCAATTGTTTTGGTCTATTTTTAAATTGTGCACCTTGCTCCTTTTGAGATTAGGTTGCTCGCTGTCAACCTGGCATGATTAATGAGCATGATCAGTGATTAATTTGCCACAACAAAGTGAATTATGGTTGCAATGATGTGATAATTACCAAAACCACTGATTGTCCGATACTTTTAATAACTTTAATAATTAACGCTAAACTCAAAAGTCTGGTACAAATTGTTACGTTACGGACGGTTATCATTATATCATTAATAATATTATCGATTTTGAAAGCAAATTGCGATCCTATGTGAACTTAATTTTATTAATTATGTAATATAAAACTCTGTTTCGATAATAAACTGAGACAGCAATAAATTGACTGACAATTGCTGTTATATTCGCCTAAACGCCGGGAATCTTATCGTAAGAATAATTTTCAGCTAATCATCAGTTTTGAGGTTTTTTGCCGGAGAATGGCGTGAATGGGAGGGAAAGTGGGATGACTTA
>JAQGBE010000396.1:0-19490 GCA_034698225.1 Scheloribates latipes | reverse complement strand
CGTCTTTGCTTATGGTAGCCTATGGCCGTCTGAGCCCATGTTAAGTCTATGGAGATCTGAGCCCAGCATAAGTCTATTGGAAGGGTGCCCATTGTAGCATTTTGGTCTGAGCCCATTATAAGTATAGGAAGGCAGCTCATTGAGCCCTATGACGGTCTGAGCCCATGGAGGATAGGCTCTTTGAGTCGTTGGTATAGCGTTCTGCGAACCCTTGTTTAATGATGGCATAGGATAAATATGAAGCTAACTGGGTTATTTTAATTAAAATTCGATTAGAACTTTAGTCAAAAGAAAAAAATGATTACCTCTTTGATTGTTGTCTATCATTATCTTCTTCGGCATTATTTGTGTGGAAGCTGAAAGAAAGTTAATTCATCAATATTCATATTTTCATTATAATCTTCATGTGATTAATTCTTCATGAAATTCCGGCAATTCTTACAGAATAATAAAAGTGATATAAGTCAGTTGTATGATTCAAAAACATACCGTGATGAATATATTTCGAACTACATCATAGATAATTCGAAACAATGTCATTGTGCCTATAATTAAAAGGTCATCGTATCAAAAATAGGCCGTAGTGCGAGTGGACCTCTCTCATATTAAAGACTATACTAGTCTGCCTGAAACCACACAAATTATCGGCCTAATTTCCAATATTGACACTATTTAAAATAAGCTCAATACAAAATAATCAATTTTGGATCGGTTATACTGGATAAAAATAATGCAAACACAATTTAATACACAGGCTATTATGCACATTTACAGATAAGTAGCATCACGCCCCGCTGACATCGTGCGGCTATATACATAATATAATATATTATGATATAATATAATTTCTCTTTAATTCTTTTGAAATAGTCTAACATGCTTGGAGAAAACTGTTGCTCAAAAAAATCTCCACTGAATGCAGTTTTAAATATTGAGAAGAAGCTGCGACTCATTATCGATTTTAATCCTGTTGGCCATAGACATGTATCTTTGATAGGAAATATTATCATCGTATTATGAAGAAAATGCTAAATATATTTGTTCTCTGCAATATCATATTCTCATTATTACAAATTTCATATAATATGATATTAATATATATATTTTGTGAAAATTATCTACGTACAAATTCCAGAAAACAGCTAATATTAGTGATATGCAGTATAATCTTTTCTTGTTTCAATCTCGTTATTTTGATTTTGTGCGCGATTATTTATGATAAATTAAAATAGTCCAATGAAAATAGAAATTGAACATTTTCACACACTCTATTTTCATTTCCAATGCAACAGTGAAAATTTAATAACGAATTGTTGTATCTCTGTATCGCCATAATGATCACACCGTACCCCCTCAATTGCCATGAAATCTTGACGGCTAAATAGGCGAGAAAACCGTCGTATAAATTTTATTCGAAAGAATCGTATTATTTCAGTGGTACGTCGATTAAGACGGCAATCGGGAGCATTCAGTTTAAGGAACTGACAGCCCGTTGATTCGAATGATATTACCAGTTACCTAATTGTTCGATTATCAACATATAGGATTAACTTGTTATGGCTCATCGATTTAGTATGACTGACTATAATTGTTGTTATTCAGGCTTAAAAATCAAGTTAACCTCAAATTATTCAAAACATAATTTATTTGATCTTATCGGTGGGAGGTGAGGTGAGGCAATTGTGTCTTGTGATATTTAAATATGAATATTAGTGCTCTCCTTGGTAACATGTGCTGATACTAATTGTCACAACACAGTGTCGCTTCATCTTAAATAAATGACGATACTGACTTGCTCGCTAGACAAGTGGCTCGAGTATGAGTTTTATAAATTTGAGCAAGATCACATTAGAATATGAATCTCAAAATTCATCACACTCAAAAATTACGAGAAAATGGTATTATCAATAATTATCAATTGAATGCAATGAAGATTCAAGGAATATCAGGAAAGATTGGAGACCAACATAGTGAATTCTCTAATTTTTTTTATCAACAAATTTTTGTTGCCTTTTTCTTGTCCAATTACAAATTTACACATTTTCAAATTTGAATTTAAATAAAATAAATGGTTGAATTATTCAATTTTCATGAAATCTCCGATGAAGTGAAAAATCGTCAGATTTTCAAATGATAATCATGGTCTCAAATGATGCGAAATGTTAGCTTCAAAAGGAGAATTTGATTTATCGAAACCATCATCAAAATGATGATAAACTGCGTTTGCTGAGATATTTCATAAATAACAAGTTCATAAAAATATCATTCATAGAGTCTTCAAAACTAGAATAAATAAGGGTTATTATGCAATTTACAGAATAAAACTAGCTCTTCCCGTTTGAATTTTATTCTTATTTCAAAAAGCTCACGATTTTTCCATTCCACTAATATTTTGCATGGATCAAATTAAAGCACTGTAAAGGGAATGCTTTACAAAAGCTATAACCATAAACGTGTTTAATAATGTAACACAGCTTCGTTGAAGCGTATACACGCGTTCAGAAACTTTAGTACCTTACATTTCTTAGCGTAATATAAAGATGCGTCATTCAATCAAAATCACGTCTTAGTATCTAATAGAAAGATTATTGCTGAACGAATCACTTCATCAATGATCTCTGTCTCACTTTAGGTTATAATTCTATGGCACTTCTCCTTAGGGCATATAATTGTACTGTTTTATGGATTCAATTCACAGCTAGCGGGAAGGTTTCAAAACTTTTAAAGTCAATATTCATAAGCTATTGGACGAGTAGTAGCTAATACAGTTGCATTCAGAATTTCAATATTGCCAATTTTCATTCAACGTCTGTTGAATAATCAATTTTAACTCATTTAAAATGATGTTAATCCAGGAACTTCGATATTCACAGGATACAATGACACCTCCAGAATATCTAATTTGTTTGGATGAAACATGAACCAAACGGAGCCGACAAATGCTTGTTCAACGAAATATGGAAATAACTATATATCAGTTATAGATCATCAAATTGAAACTGGACATGGTTTATCAGATTCATAATTATATAAAGTTTGAGTTTATAACAACTATTTTGGATGCAACATTTTATATAACTCAATATTTTACAAAATATTATAACTCCTGGAATCGAAGAATTTTCATTCGCTTTTTATGAAAAAACGACTAGTTGTAATATTCCTAATCCAATATATTTTCACTCTCAATAAGTTCCTCTACAAATAAATGCATAAAAAATTTGTTCATCTACTTTCATTTGGCTAAAAAATGATTATATATCGATTTTATTATAAGTGCCATAGAATTTAACCTGACGTAAGACAAAGTTTATTCCATTTGTTATTTGTTCATCAATAGACCCTCTATAAGATACTAACATGTGTGTAATTGATTGACGCATTTTCATATTACGCTAAGAAATGTACTGGAACAATCTTTTTGAACGCGTTGTACTTCATGACTCCCTATTCTGAATTTATTGTTGCAACAATAGATATTCACATAGATTTTCACATTAACTTATAATTGAAACAAGCAATAAATTCTCGAAATTTGAAAATTAAGCCTGAATTGGCACTTCTCTCTTTTACCTATTATGTGCTGAAACTACTATAAAACACAATGAGCCTAAACAATAGATTTGAATAAGGCTTCACTGAAGGCTTTAGCAGACGACTCAAATAAGACATAGTACAGTAAATTACTTATCCGCATAGATTAATTTTGAGCTGAAGATTCCATAAAATATAATGGGCATTCTGTTATAAGTATATGATGAACTCATCTTACTATAGACTAGAATGGTCTTCAACAATCGATTTTGAAAATCCATTGAAAATGGCATATTAAAAATTTGAAAGTTTAAAAATTTATTTTTGGAAGGACCATTATTGCCAGTGTACACCCTTCATATGGACTTATAATAAGCTGGGGACACCATATGCTACAATGGATACCCCTAAACCCAGACTTCCACAGAATTAGCATGGGCTAAGGCCGCCATAGTGTATAATGGGCAGTTCTGCCATAGACTATGCATGGGCTGAGGCCTCCATAGGGCATGATGTGCAGCTCTCTTATAGACATATGCTGGGTTCAGATCTCCATAGGCGACAATGAGCAATTTCCTTACACTAGCAGCGGGGTGAGGTATATCGCGTCTCAAAAAGTTTTCCCTACATTAGCAACGGGATTTTCTTTTAGGATTGATTGATAGTCCTCAAAAGCAAAATTATACATGCCTCCTTCAGTGAAACACTCAGGGAGTGTTTATAAATTAATACCATTTTCAACTTCAAAAACAAATGATCGTCACCGTGCAGACATTGTCCTCGATTGCTTGCTCTCTAATTTAGTTGAGAACAGTTTCTGCACTGTGGGATTCAGATGTATTGTTAGCGCATGAGGTGGTTTTTTACGACTCAAAGGGGAGTGTATAATTTCGTTGTACCCCTTCACCCCCGCCCCGCCCTCCCACACCCATCTTCCCTACACTAGCAGCGTAGGCTGGTCTCTGCCTATGCTAAGTCTATGGGAGAGGTGCTATGTTAATTCAATGGGAGTGGTGCCCATGTTAAGTCTATGTGGGAGGTGCCCATGTCAAGTCTATGGGAGAGGTGCAATGTAAGGTCTTTAGAAGGACTGCTCATGTAAATCTATCGGAGGGCTGCCCATCGTAGGCTATGATATCCCAACCAAATACCATGGCACTTTGAGTCGTTGGGATCACTGATGGCGATAGCCTTCAGTGAAACAAACGACTCAAAGGGGCATGGTATTCGGTTTGGCCTAAGTGATGGCCATGAAGCCCAAGCTATTGATCTGATTTTATACTGGTACTACAGTACGCTACAGTAGTCTGAGCATATCAGAAGTCTATTTAAGGGGTGTATAAAGGCAACAATGGTCTCATATTATATTTCGGTTTACTAGCGAGTAAAAAGTATAGTTTTCAATGAAGTTTTGGTACTTTGAGTCGTCGGTATAGCGTTCTACGAACCCTTGTTTCTAAACGGGATTCAGCTTAAATAAAGCCTTACGATTAAATTATGGATATGTTAATAAAGATTTTTCTTGTTAATGATGAACATTTGAAGTTGCCTAAACATATTGCGTTTATTGTAGATGGTAATAGAACATTCTGCAGGATCCATAATCTCGATAATAGAATTGGCTATGAAATGGGTTATCAAAATGTCATCAAGATATTCGAACTTAGTTCCAAAATTGCGATAAAAGAGGTTAGCGTTTATATGCTTAGTATTGATAACTTTCAGCGAAATAACGAAACTTTGATTACGATTATAAAAATTTTTGACAAGTTATGCGATTATATGACTCATAGCTATACGACAACTAAAAAGTTGATCTATAAGTTTCGCGTTATTTGTGATATGAACTATATTGCCAAATATTGTCCAAGCTCAACTGTGGATAGGATTATTTCCGTCAATAAAATTTTCAATCAAAGCGAAAATGATTTGATTATCAATTTATATTTTGGCTATTCATCAACGAATGATATCACACAACGTATAATTAGCTTGAACCACCAAGTTAAACAAGGTCAAATCACAAATTTCGATAAATTATTGACCTCGATGATAAAGCCACCATCTACCAATATTGAACTACTGATTCGTTCTTCTGAAACCTTACGCTTAAGTGGTTTCATGCAATGGCATATCAACACCACATTGTTATTATTTGAAACAAGGAAATGGCCAGAATATAATGTTAAATCATACTTGATATCTCTGTTAATGTTTATAGTTTATTATGTGAAAAATCGATGCAATCAAGATATAGTTGTAAGCAGAAATTTACAGTAAGCAATTCAGGAGCAGTCCTGAATTTTCAAAACTTGCATTGACTGGATGCAAAAATTAAATGGGTTTTATTCAATTGAAACAATAAAATAAGGCTTCGTGAAAGCGTAATTTTTATGACACCCTGATACTCAAACTATTGTACAAATAGACCAGGCATGCGGAATGACTTCAGTCCTAGAGAATGCGTAATTTTTGACATGCTCATAGGAAATAATGTTGAAAGATTTCCTTATTCTGGAGAGATTTTTAATTGGTTGATTTTTAGGATTACGTTGAAAATAACACTAAAAATAAGGATTAAATCGAGATTCTAATTGGAATTAGCATCCATTGAACTATTAATTATGTAATAAATTAACCTTAAAGTAACTACAGTAAATTATTTATATCCGCACATAGTTGAGAGCAGGTTTTTGCCATTATGAAAAATATGCAGTTATGCAGTGCAGTTATGAAAAATATTGTCATGAAATTTTTTTTTCGAATTTTCACCACAAAATTGAGGTTCCTCTACAGATGATTATACTAAAAGGCCAAATACAACAAAATACGAATTATTTAAATTTTAGTATTAATAAGTTATGAAATACTCGCATCTAGTTTCGAATCGACAATTATCAGAAAATTTCATAGAAAGATTCTTGAAAATATTGCTCTAAAATCAATTTTTCATAGATTTCGAGAAAATTTAATGTGCACATAAATAGTTTGCACATGTCCCATAGAATAGCATCAGTCGTGATTCGAAACTGAGCAGTTCATGTGCAAATAGCTGAACGTGAGCTTATATAATGCGCGGATATAAAGAATATATTTATATTGAGGCCGAAATAAGCCTAAATTCGGAAGAACGGCTAAAATCGGACTTAATCAAGCTTTATTTCACTGGATGTAGCAAGGAAACGGCGAAAAAATTGAGTTGAATCTATACGAAGGGGTACATTGATATTTCTAGGACCATGTCAAGAGGAGAAATTTTCTAAATTTTCGCTTCTAGAGGGGGTTTTGGGATTCCCTCCCATTACCGCATGCCTGACAAACTTTAAATGAGTTCCAACAATCTATTTTCTGACAATCATGAATGGCCTTTTCAATGTTTGAAAATTTGAAAATTATAATTGGAAGGAACATTGTTTTCGTGGGCTACCTCTCTCATAAAATTTATTAACTTTCCATTGCATAAAACTTGATATGTCAATTCTTATATAAACACGATGATCAAAATGAGGGTTAATTTGGAGTGAATGTAAATTAATCTCCTATGTGAGTTAACCATTTCAAATTCAAAGAAAGATTAATACGTCACATTATAATAACTATATTAAAAATGCAATTTAAGAATTTTGCTTAATAGTGTTTAATAAGAAATATTGATATTAAATCTTTTCTGGTTTTAGTTCTGAACAATAATAATACTTCATATTTTATAATAATGTTTACCAAGTGGAACTATGAAGAGAACTTATCTGATTCAAGTAAGATTATCCATTACAACGCTCTTAAACATCTCTTCCAGCATTCAACGCAATCAACCGAATTAACAAGATGCCAGGACGTCGCTTTTCAATTCCAAAGTTCAGCTTCATAACCTTCAAGGCTAACAATAGCCAAGTCAAAAATTTACCCATGATATCCAAATGGATAGACGAAATGTTGAAGTGCAGCAAGCTGAGCGAGAATGTGTTTGACGTCAGCTTGAGAAGTATATTCGAGTACGTTTTCCACATTTTCCCTATTTGTAAGGATTCAGCAAGATACGAATGGGTTTTCAAGTATAACTATTTACTATTCATTATCGACGACCACTGCGAACTCGATTGGCGAGACGTAGAGAAAGATAGAATTCGAGTGATGGCAATCTTAGAACAGTTACGAAAATCATTGAGTGCTCTTCAACAACAAGAATCATTATCCACAGACAGAGAGTGGGAGCCATACATTAGAGTCAATCATGAGGTGTTGTCAAAGATATGCGGATACTTTAGTCACATGCAATCAATCCGGTTCATCGAGGCTTATGAAGATTTCTTAGAAGGCCTCATTCAGGAAACACTGAACGTTGTCAAGAAGATAGAGTGCAACAGTATAAAAGATTATCTCAAAGTCAGAATCACTCGTTTCTAGCATTTCTATATCTAATTAAACTGTGTTTGTTTAGGTACGTATAAAGAGCTGCGCCATGCTCACCGCTATTAATCTGACTGAGTATTGTCTTGGCCTCACTCTGACTGACGAGGAATATAGAAACCCACTGACACAAAAGTGCATTAAATATGCCATCAAATGTGTTATACTCGCAAACGACATCTTCTCTTTCGAGAAAGAATATAACAGGCATAATGGCGAACTGGACAAAATGTGGAACGCAGTGTCTAAGTATGCATTGCTTAAAAGCTGCGTTGTGGAAGAATCTTTCATCGCCGTTGCAATAATGAACGACCAATGCGAACAAAAGCTTATCGATTCAGTCAAAAATGCCTTGAATAGAAAGAATATAAGCAATGATCTTCGTGAATTTCTCAAACATCTCCAGGTTATGGTTGGTGGATATATAAAATCCAACACACTGGTCGATCGATATAACTATTTCCTTGAGCAAGCGGAAGACTCATGTTGAATCTCTAATAAAATTGAAATTGAAACGTCATGCGTAATCTGGTAGATGAAAAAGGCCATAATGTGCAGCCTTTAAGCTATAAATGCCGTTGCAGAAGACGGAATTTTCCAAATTCTAAGAACTCATCAGCAATTGTGACCTGCAATATATACTTCAAACAAAATTCATTTCTCTGTCTGTTTGTTTGTCATTCCACAATGGTGGCTGAGTAAAAAAGTTTGAAATTCTCTAACCACTTTAAATAGGGATCTCCTTAACGGGTATGACATTTTCAAACTTGACAGACTAATGGTAACGGGAAACTAATGACGGGTTCTCCCTAACGGGCAGGGCTAGACATTTCAGGTTTGTCATTCCGCAATATTGGTTTGATGAAAGTTTGGAAATCTCTAACTACTATAGTTATAGTTATCTATTGTTGATTTTCAAATGTTTTTTTGAAAATAGGCTATTGTTGGCAAATACGATTGAATTTTCATAATCAAAGCCAATAGTAACTGGCTATCCTTAACGGGCAGGCCTAGTTATATAACTAATCGAAACTTATTTATTTGTTTGTCATTTTGCAATAATGGTATTGTGAAAGTTTGAGAATCTCTAACCACTATCGTTAGGATTATCTATTGTTGATTTTCAAATGCTCGACTATGAGAGAATACTATTGTTGAAAAAGACTATATTTGCCTAAAATTTTCAAACTTTCAGCCAATGAATAACGTGCATCCCTAGTTTTTATAATTTTTATACTCCATTTGCAATTAATTTAATGTGTCATCCCGCAATAATGGTTTGGTATGGAAGTTTCAAAGTATTTGAAAAACAAACCACTATCGTTAGGGTTATCTACTGTTTATATTAAAAATGTTGATTTGGAAAATAGGCTATCGTGGAAAACGGGAATAATTTCATGAAACTCAAATTTTCAGCCGATAATGATGGCCTCTACCTCACGGACAGACCTAGTGAATTGAAACGTTTGAATCTTCAGTATCACGTCTATGGCTGAAATTCAAGCGTTGAGCAGCTGGATGACAGCTAGCCACATCGAAATTGGGCATGAAATTTTCAGGTTCCGAAGGTATTGTAATTTTATGGCTTAGTATGAAGTTGCGACTAATTTTTATATGGCTGCTTAAGAGGAGCAAACCTTATGCCAACTTTGCTTTGAATTACGACAAAATTTCCACATTGTTTAAAATAATTTTTGTATAAAACTCAATTTCAAGATCCAAGAATCCATTTCCGCGCATACTGTTACTTGGTACACATTTGAGAATGCTCATGTGTCATCATATAGTGTCAGGCTTGCCAGCTCATTTTTGTTCTGCCCTGGATTTTGGCTGAAATTGTTCAAATTTCGCCTGGACATCCAGCTAAAAGAGGCCAATATCACCTGGACAGAATATTCATAAACCTGGAGTCCCATGTTAATTTTTGAAATTTCTGAAATTTCGCCTGGATTGCAACCACTAAACCTGGACAGTCCAGGTCGGACCTGGACGTCTGGCAAGCCTGTATAGTGTGCAATCAAGCTTTCATTTCGATCTAGATCTAGTTTCAGGATCAATGTTACTACTATTTATTTACGCAGCGTATACGATTCATACGAAATTCAATACTAAATGTGCCGTTACAAAATTTTGAATTTGTTTTATAAATACGTTCAATTTGGAATAAAATTTCAATATTTAAGACCAAGTACAGTTAATTTTCTAAATTTATTGCTCGTTGTTTTCTATTTAATGAGATGTTTCGACAGATTCACCAGTCAAATGATTGATTAATCACTTCTCAACATAAATAAGTAAACAAACCTAATTAAATTTTTATAATCATAATTTTACAATTCTAAGATGAAGAAACCTCGGAGGTTCAACAAGAATTATAATGAAATGACGAGATCGGCCGGAATAAATAAACAGATAGAAGAATTGAAAATCATATTATTTCCAAAATATTATCAATATTTTGAAATTACTCGGAAATGTTTGATATATTCCGCAATTAATCATTTGACCAATCTAGAAAGTACATTGGATTTCGTGAAAAATTTAAACAATGAGCTTGTCCGTGATATAAATATTATATTTGATAATTCAATTTGAAAAAAGTCATTTGAAATTTTCGATATTTGAAAAATTATGCCAATCAATATTGCTATACTCATAATCGCTTTTATGTTTTCATATTTAATGTAAAAACGTTAATTATTTCATTTTACCTCATTCAAATAACCATTTTTGGACCGTTGTTAGCTTTTTAAAAATACTTTCTACCATTTTTTAAAATTTGGTTTGATATCAGTGGTGACTAGGGCTGCCAGATCATTTTTCAATAAATCTGGACAAAATTAGAAAATTCGCCCAAATATTCTGGACAATTCTGGACAATTCTGGACAAATGGATTTATTTACTTAATCTATTTATATAACTTAATAAATGATTTTATTTATATTTTTAGCTCAATTTAACACTTAATAATTACTTTGATTGGATTTAACATAAGATTTGAACTCAAAACAAGTCATATCAAAATTATTCATAGTAAAAATCTCAGCTTTTATCAAATCAATTGACATTTCTATCCCAACTTTCACGCGAATTGCACTGACATTCTGTACGAATATTTCAAATGCTATCTCTTTGACAACTCATTTGCATTCAATTCAATCAACGATTCAACCAGATTGTATTGAAATAACTGTATATCGCGCTCTATTATATTAACATCATCTTCACAAACAATGTTACTAGCTTAAATTCTGGACCTATTGTCCAGAATTGTCTTTCGTCTGGATTCTGGACATCATGCTCAATTTCTGGACAGTCCAGGTCAAATCTGGACGTCTGGCAGCCCTAGTGGTGACCAAGGGGGGAATATATCGGACAATAACGAAGACATCTATTTTTCTGATGATGGTATCGAAATAATTAGTGATGAACAAATGAAATCAATTACAGATAGTGAACCTGATGAGAAGCTCTCAAAAATGAATTTATATTCATGTCGAAAATGTTAATTATGTTTTAGCAATGTATTTATGTGTTTATCTTTGAGGTTGCTACGTAATTGATAATATAAATTCATGTAATTGATAAGAAATTGATAGCAGTTGTAAGGTACGGCGGTAACGACAGTCGTCGGAAATCGCCGATCCTCATGCTGAGGGCCTCCACCAGTCAGTGGCCCAGAACGGACTGCAATGACGATCTTTGCGTTCGGGGGAACGTAGCTCTCAGAGAGGAGAGGACTCGGAATTCGGTTCTTCTGCTGGTCGGAAGTGCTGGTCTGCGGTAGCGGTCACTTGCGGTCAATAAACACACGGTTTTAATCAAACAAAACACGCTTTTATTGGAGCACAAGATGACAACAAATCACAGATTACTGCACACTTTGACAGTCAAAACCTAAGTGCCCGGACCCAGTCTGTCCGGTGCTAATCATGACCGGAGCGCACGCCCAATCCGCGACCCATCAATGTCACGGGAATTTTCCGATAATGAATAGGTGGAACTTTCCTCTGTCGAGAATTGTCTGAGAGTGAGGTATGTCAGAGTCGAGTGGAATATTTTAGTGAATGAGAGCGAGTGAAAGGTTCGGAAGAGTTATGTCAGGGTTTGGTTCGGTAGAGGCAAACTGTCAGAGGTCTTGTACCTTACACAGTTATCAATTATATTGATCCGTGTGAATCGCGCGCCCAGCGCAATGGCAACTATAGCCACAGTTGACAGCGCACTAACACCACGTGTTAGGCTGTCTGAGCACAGCATAGCCAGCACTAGTCCTGAGCTCTAGTCTCAGTTCATATGTTCATACAATAAAGACATTTGATTAGACTTGTGCCCACTTATTCCTCTGGTGTCCAACCACTGTCAGCCCGAACTCGTACAGGTCTGGCCAGTCCGGTCTCTAGCGTACACATACGCAACAATATACTGGAAACATGACAACCTGATAGGCAATTTGTCTTATCATATAGTTTCTTAGCATTAAATAAAATTTTCAATCGTATACGTTATTGCCGCATTTTGTTGATTAAAATGATATTTTACACTTTTCGAAAAATTCCCCCCCCCCTGACCCAAAAATTTCACAGACCCCCCCCTAGCCGGACGAGCTTGGCCACCACTGGTTTGATATGAGCAGGTTATTCATTTATAATTCAATTGGATTGTATCTCTCTAATTAAAGTGACCGTACTATATTTGCAGATACATGTAAAAACAAAATATCCATGCAACTCGACAAAATTCATTCATTCAAGTTCTTTAATATTGCAATTTTTAAAAATTTTGCAATTACTTGAATGACTTGAGTTTAAATAATTTCTTCATTTCTTTCTTCTATGATTTGGAACCTCGTCTCATTATCAGTGATGGCAAAAAAAGAGTCGTATTATTAGCTTGCAGCTCAACTTGATAACTTGCGCGTTATCAAGTTGAAATAAAACGGTGAATTTTGCAGTTATTCGGTTTTACATTTGCGATTCGTAAACAAAATGCCGAAAACTCCGACCATACCAGTTATCTGCAAAATACACAATCATTTCACTTCACCTTGCTCGATCACTTTTTCTTTATTAAGTTTAAGCACGCTAAACAATACGACTCTTTTTTTGCCATCACTGTTCATTACGACACGAAACCCAATGCAGATCAACACTTGATTGATTACAATTGACTAAAAATTTCAATTGAATTATAGAATTTTATTAACAATCAAATGAAAACAATAAATAAAATTCAATTTAATAATGAACTAAAATAATAATTGACAGCGAAGTTAAAGTTAAGATGAAATAAGAGCGTAGATCAGAGGCACTCGACTCCCAGATGTCTTCTTCGCCCGGCTCTTTAGGGATTCTATTGGAAGGACGATTGTCAGCATCTTTCGTGTCCTTGGCTCCGATCAGTTGTCTTTTCGCAGGTCTCTTCGCAGGTGGGCTTGATCTGGGACTCAGGCAATTGGAAGCCGTGATCGCCGGTGTCTCTCAGCTCGAGTGAAGACGAATACTTGATGGCGAGGGTGTCGTGAGCCCAGTCTATGCTGGCGCCCGACGCCAGATCTGAAACATTGGACAAGATTTTGAGAGCAAAGATTTGTTTTCGATTCACTTACAGATAGTCTCAGCAACTGATCCGAATTCATAAGTCGTTCCGTACTTTTTCTCGATAGCTTTGACTCCGATTTGAGACAACTTGTGCTGAATTGAAGACATGAATCAATTGGTTGGTCAGTGAACCGATTCATACCAGAGTTTGCTTGTATTTTGAGGGCTTCGACGTATAGCCATAGGAATACAACCAGAGTTGCGAATAGGAGTGAATCGAGAAGTAGGCGAACAGAGAGTCCTTACGAGGTGTCAGGTATTGCTGGAAAGCGTTCGCTTCGGGCGTTGAGAACGGCTTTTGGCCACAATATAACTGGTCATCGCACGGGTCTTTCGTAGCGCCCATTTCACAGAACAGTTTGGTTTCGAAGCTGTGCGGAGATAGTGATCAGGATTATGAATCAGACGCGAGAAGAGATAGTACTTTCTGTTGATGTCAATGCCGATGCACTGGGTTTTGATAACTCCCAGCTTTTTATATGTTGTGTTGCTGTCAAGTCTGTCCTTACGCCAGAAGCGATCGGCTGTCCACGTGTAGGAGTACCTGGAATTGACAATTGACATGGACACTAGTTAGCTTGGCATTGCAAGGCAGTACCCGTCCGGATTGAGCACAGGAACGATCACAAACTGGTAGTGATCGAGAATCGGGTCTCCAATGTTGACCAGTTTGTTGATAAGCCACAGACAGATCGAGATTCCGATCCATTCCCATGAGTGCCGCACTCGACCACAACTGTCTTCTTCTCTCCTGTCTTAGACTTTATTCTCACGGCTTTTATGTCTCGCTTTTCGACGCTTTTTCCCATTGACTCGACTGTTAAGATCGGAATATGTCTTGGAGAGTCAGGTCAACTCGCCGTTGATTTCGTATAGATTGTAATAATTGGATTCGTAGTCGAACTCTCGATCACCGCCGGCGAAGATCTTGGGACTAGTTTTGGTGAAGTTTCCCAAAAAGCGATATTTGACGCCTTTCTGAGTGAGGAATCGCACAAACTTCTGGGTAACCATCGGATCGACCGCTACTTTGACTGGAGTCAGACGTCGAGTGGGCAGTGAGAAGAAGTCGATCTGAATCGAGACGATTATCAATTAGAGTTGTCTGCGATGGCGAAGAACTCACATTGAATTGGTTCCTCTTCTGCATCAGTAACCGATTGTCTGCCTCACTCTTCGGCCATATTCTGATCAGAGAGTATTCATCACTCGTGTCTCTGTCGTATGGATCGGCTGTCGATGTCAGACACAAACAGTTGATCATCAATAGGAAGAGTAAATCAAATTTGATATTGTTATCCATTTTCATCGAGTCTTTGCTATCTAATTGTCTGAAATAAGTTTCAAAATGACAGTTCGTTTGATTGTTCCGCGAGATGTTCCGCGAAAATGACCAATCAATTTGTTGCAAATGATTTATGATTCGCCGCATTCTTTGCTATTTATTCTAGCAATTTATACAGTAATTTACTCTTGTAATTTTATCATTAACTAAATGTTTCATCATGTTTATTGCTTAGATATAAGAGCCTATTGAGTGTTGCAATTATATGACGTGAAGTGCACTTTATCTTGCAATTGAGGAATAGAAAGCTTTCTCTTGAGATCGAACAGAAATAGGCGAGATTTAACTTGATAAAGATTCACCAAAAACTGCCAACTCGTCGCTAAATATATGAGCAAGGCTAATTTGGTTTAAAAACGTTAGGTTCAGAAGAAAATCACTCGGTTAATCACCTGTATATCGATTAGCAGAATTTTTCTTATCCATTAGCCATTATTTTCTGAACTTGATTATGCATGGCAACAAACAATCAGCCTATAATGAGCATAGGGATATTTGCCACTTCCGCTCTGTTATTTATTTGGTACAAGGCTAAAAAAGAGGTACATTTGATCATGTAGAATTTGTTTTAGTTGTCGAAATGATTACCTTTGGCTTAGTGGCTTATGAGCAGGTATACAAAAGCAATGCAACATGAGCTAGATAATTGAGACGATAATTGCGATGATAGGCTTTTATTGGCCGTCAGTGTCGACAACTGTTCTCCACTGGTCAGTCGTCACAATCAGCTGCTGGACCTGGAATGGACATCCAGGAGCTATCGGGTGATCAAGTTTAATGGACCCGAGAAGATCAAAGACGGCAAAGTGGACGCAATCAGCTGCTTATGAATCGGAACGCTCTGGAACTTAGACCCAAACACCAACAGCGGTGCGCTAAGATTCGAAGGCGGACGGTATCGACTGGACCCGGCCCTCTAAAGCCTGAATCTGGTCAAGTTGGACGAGTACTCGCTGCCAAACGGCATGGCCTAGAGTCTGGACAGCAAGTAGTTCTATGTGGCTGACACTAATAAACGGGTCAGGACTACGACCTGAAGATTGGTACTATCAATAAGTGTTGACCACCTGTTCCGCCCAACTGAACCCTCCTCTCAGGCAACAAGAAGGTGCTGCTCAACATGCAGAACAACCCGGCCTCCAAGGCATGGGAAATACTCGATGGTAAGATCGAGGTATTGATTCAGACGCCGGCCAACCAGACTATGAGCATTGCGTTCGGCGGCAAGGATTACCGCGATATGTATTTGACAACTAGTTGGCGGGGAATGAGTGAGGCAGAGAGAATTACGCGCCCGAACGTGGGCAAAGTGATCAAGATCTCTGGCAAGGATATACAGGGTCCTGGACAAGGGCATCAAGCCAGATTGGGCTAGGATACGATGAATATTCAATGTCAAATTTGTGAAATAACATATTTGAAGTTCAGAAATCTCTAATCTTTTTCAAAATTCTACTCTCCTTTCGTGTTGTGGATAAAGAGCGTTCACTGCATAGCATTGACATACAGCGCAAGTCTCTTATCCACAGCACTTAAGGAGAGTAGAATTTTGATATCGATTAGTCGAATAGACCGTTCATTTATCTTGTCTAAATACTGATTTATGTTCAAATTCCAATGCCATCATGATAGTATCAATGATCTTGGTTGTCCCTCAAATGACAATAAACAACTGTATTGATTAAACCCGAATGACCTTTAATTATCAGTGACCGGAACAAGTGAGTCCACCGATCTTCGGCCAACCGAACTTCTTAGTGATTCCGTCGTGTGCTACGACCCCCCAACAAACGACGGGGTATTGCTCAACAAATATACATGAATAATTAATTGTCCTTGATGATTCAAGACTCTGATCGATTATCGTCAATTATACAGATGTGTATCATCAGGTTTATAGTTTTAAATAAATTATAAATATTTGATAAATTAGTTGTATTGAAAGTTATATTTCCAATGTACATCTATTATTACAGTACGGATATTATCATCATGGTGGATTCATATTAATTTTATCAATTAAATCAATCTGAGAATATTTTCAGTATTGCGATAAAAATCCAGATTAACAAGGTTCTCCCACCAGTCGAACAAGAAACTCTGCATCATCAATTCGAACCAGGGTGTAATAGGATTACCTTTGATCTTTTGTTCATCTGAAAGTCGATTAAGAAAGTGATATATATCATGATAACGATTTCGTGCATTACTCAGATATTGATGAAATAAATCCCTGGAAACCCATTGGAATGCCTTGACTTCGCTCGGGTTCGGACAGACGGACACATCTTTGCGGAGAACCATCAGGTGATCGATCTCGTGCTCGCCGTAGCGCTCACTGGAGACCACACTGTACTCAAACCTATTCATCCACTGTAAGTCATCTAAACTGATACCCGTAACCCCCAACTCCTCCCACAACCGCCTGATTGCCGCTCTCTTCACTCCCAACCCATCCCTCTCTTCCCGCTCGCACTCGATGTCATACGAGGGATGACTACATAACGTGTTCGTTATGTGCGACGGAAACGTGATTTTGTTGTCCGACCGTTGGGTCACAAGTAGTCGTCCACTGCTGTCGAATATCAATACACTAAAGCCTCGGTGAATGAGTCCGTTCCGGATGTTTGACATCAGATGACACTCACTCTTCGTTTGACAGCCAACGGGTCTGTCGTCGCGATCGACAAGAATTAACTTTTCTTCCATTGGATTCATAACAAGATTGAAATAAATTTTGGGAAAAAATGTCTCTCAACTAGAGTAGAATTGGACTTGATAAAATACGAATATAAAACTTCTATTGGTATTTTCATTATTGAAATTTAACACTATAAAGATTAGCGATGAAGATTTCAGTGAAAAGTTCAAATTGGGTGTCATGATGACGGAACGTTACGTAACGTTCCGTCACGATCCGTAATGATCATAATTTCAAAACACGCAATGCATATTAAATTCTTCTGAATTAGCTTACTCCTTTTACAATTAGACTGGATTTTTGATTGTAAATGAATAAAATAAGAAGTTATGAGCTTTTAGAATATCTTTCATACGAGATTATGAACAATATGATCGTATAATCTTTAAGTATTTAGCGTCACGATCCGTAAAGTTCAGAAATAGGTGTCATCATGACGTAACGTTCCCTATGAAATGTTCGGAACGTTACGTAACGTTCGCTTACTCTCATCGCTAATAAAGATTAATTTAATGGGGGCAAGATGGAATTTGATACGAGCATAAAATTATTTCTAATCAAGTTAACTCTATCAAAGATAACCCCCTCTTTCTGTATCTAGGTAACTTGGTGTTTGACAACAAATATTTTCGTATTGATAAAGTTTGCAAGTATCATGAAAACCGTTAACCTAGATAAGATTTTCAAAAGAGAATTGGCAAATTGGAACGAGAAGAGGCGAATGTCCAAGATAATTTGTGGATACAAAGTGTTGAGAGAAGCACTTCCAATGCCATATAGGCGCCAACTCACAAGACAAGAAATAATTGACCTTGCCGTCTCTTATATAGAAATTTTGTCTCTTATACGCGAATATCTGGAAAATTATAATAAAATATTAAAAATATTGTTAGAAAATAAAAATATTATGCTTTAAATGAAATTTATTTGATGTGTGTTTGACCGCAATAATGGTTCAACAAGAAAGTTTGAAAATCTCTAACCACAATCGCTAGGATTATCTATTGTTGATTTTCAAAAATTAACTATAGAAATAGACTATTGTTGAGAATTACGATTTTCAAAGTTATTTCAGCCATTAACGACGGGCTCTCCTTAACGGGCAGGCCTAGTTATATACTTTAAATGTTCGTTTGACAGCCAACGGGTCTGTCGTCGCGGTCGATGAGAATTAACTTTTCTTCCATTGGTTTCTTAAAAAGATAGAATGAATTTCGGGAAAACTTCAGTTTTTACTCTCAATAATTGCCCCCCAATTGATTATTTAACCCTTGGTTTGAATGCTCAAAAAACTTACGTTACTTGAACGGTGAACCCGAAAATGTGTTGCGTTGAGCGCCATCTATATTCATTTCAATTGGGCTTGGATCTATGAGTTAGCCAATCAGACGCTGAGACGGACTCTTTGTTGTGAGTCTCCACTTAGTGTGACTCAACGCCTGATTCGCTCCTTTGTGTCGTCCAATCGCGTCAATGCCGTCACTGCTATGCAACTACATTGACAGCGGTTGCTATGCAACGCTATCACATTGAAATGCTATATAGTCACTATATAGCAGCTGTTGAGCAGTCTCTGGTCGCACTGCATAACCAGCTCTCTCACTGAGTATTTCAAATAAAAAATTAAATTTTACTTGAGTTGTGAACTTTAAAAATCGGTAATGGACAAACTATTGAATCAAATTACATTTTGACCAATCCATAATTTCAATCATATAATCAATTGAGATTAGCTAAAATATTTTGCTTTTAGCTCGAATAGTTTAGGAGACACAGCAATTTCAAAATATGCGACCCATTATCGGGTCAACGATTCACTCCGAGTGTTAAAGTTGACAACCCAAACTGATATTTGGTCCAAACCAGCAAAATCGAGGGTCTTGTATTTTTTGTACCAAACAC
>JAQGBE010000395.1:0-19506 GCA_034698225.1 Scheloribates latipes | reverse complement strand
TTGATCGGTAATCTAATGATCGGTCTATTCGTGCAAATATGCGAACTCAACGGTCGGCTGTTCTTCATTGAGTACATGCATCACATCAGACAACATCTGGACGACGACCACACCATTGACCAGAGACTTGTGTCCAAGTTCTCAAAACAGATAATATTCTTATCTAAATATCTATCCCATCGCACCGTATTTTCACTCTGTTTACCCGCGATAATTCTGTTTTGTGGGCCGCCTGTTGTCGCTTATATTGTTGGCGATAAGCGCACAGAATATTCTTTGATAAGTGTTCTGATCTGGAATGCGCTGACCATTGTCTGGCTTTTGGACATCTATACGGTTGGGGTCAATATGTTTGTCTTCTTCTACATCCCTTCCGTTTGCCTCAAATTCCAGTTCTTCGCACTCAACAGCCAGTTTGGAGCCATCAATAAGAACCGGATTCCCATTAATCTGAACGAACTGATTGTCCGCCACAATCATCTCTGCACTATCATAGTCAAACTGAACAAGGTCTATAACTTCATCATAATGAATCAGTACAGCTTTTTAAAACCTGTCCTCAACATACTGGTCTACCTGACGACGGCACCCGACTCGCACCTCACCACTCGTGTCATGTCTGGCCTAATACTCTTTGTCAGTTTTCTCATCATTTTCTCACTCAATTTGATGTGCGCTTCAGTATCTTCAGTGGCGCACAAACCTCGCAAAGAACTGCATAAAGTCCTGATTGGTCGCAGACACGCATCTTGCTCAAAATTCAAAATTATCATGTTGATGGAGCGATTGAGTGAGACAACGATTGGCTTCTATTGCTACGACTTCTTTGTGATGACAAACTACGAGTTCTACAAATACCTGTGCAGTTTTGGCTACACTTATTTCTTGATCATCAATGTCCTAAAGAGCTACAAGTTCATCTAATTCGAACAAAGATGATCCGATGAGCCGCCGTAAGCTGATTGCATGAGCAAGGCGATTCTCATAGAAACATCATGTGGCCTGGCCAAGACTGAACAGACAACTATAGATCATTTCCCTATTTATTTCCAGACTGTTGTTATCGCAATGATGTTTGCTATGGAAAAACTCACCAGTATCATTATGACATTTGATTTATCAGCTTCTATTACATTATTGTATATAAGTACTTGAACATTTAGCAATGACATTTGAATAGACTCTGTTTGCAAAACTTTGTGCGCACTATTTAGTCGATATTTAAGCAAGATGATTGCAAATGAATTCTGAATTAAGTTCTTAATGCCAACACTGAGTTCTAGTTAAATTGAGCTAGTTATTATTTGTGATGAGCCTTCACTGGTGACACAAACATTTGTTACTTGATTCACAATATGAAGATAAATGTTTAAATAGAATAAATCAATATTTATTATCAATATATGCAAAAGTAATTAATTACGAAATTTAATTGCTGTATGATATCACTGAGCAATGATCATTGAGCATCCAGATCAATTAACAAATCAATTGATGAGTCCACGCTCTTTGAATTAAATTAGCGCAAGAACATTTGTCAATGTCTTATATTAGATGATAGGCATATATTTATTGTCAATGTGCGCGAACATTATCGTGTCAGCGATGTTGGCTCAGAATTCAAATCCATCTGCCTAGAGCGTTGCTTGTTCACGACACAAATGAGTATCATGGCAATTTATTAATTTAATTAGCCAGGCAGAATGTCATTAAAATCAATTTGTTTCTAATAACTTTAAAACCCATTATAATTACATTTGTATTGAATCAAATTGTATAGTTTGTCGATAAGTCTCGTATCAATTCGTATTTATTTGCAAGATATGAGTTCATAGAGTTAACTGATTGTCATTAATTTCAATCGCAATTAATTAATTAACTAATTGTTAAAAATGACATTAAATGACATTAAAGTTCTTCTAATCATTCAAAAGTCGTGTTCTGTAGTCATGACTACAGCTGAGAGTTGTTTGCAAACAATATCTGTTTTGAGTGTTTGTGTGAATCGTTGTCTCACAACTCAAGACATATGTCATCGATGGCTAATTTCAATGATACCGTCAATCAGTTGAAGATAGCAACTGAAGAAAACAAAAGACTATTAAATGAGTTGTTAATCGCAAATAAATCTTTGAATCTTTTGTTTGAATTTAAAACTTTTGTTGATTTAAATTCAGAGAAATTTAAACTGAATTTAGACGAAAATGATTTACAAAAATATAATAAATTACAACAAAAATTGTCTAAAATAATAAGATATCGAAGTAATTGTGAATTACTATGTGATAATAGTTCTGACTTTAATGTAATTAAAACCGAAGAACAGAACGATTCGGCGGAAGTGATGTCAACCGAAGAATCGCAAACCAATTCAAACAAATCAGTTGAGACCGAAGATTGCGGTCAACTGTTGGGAAGTGAACTCTACTTAAATGCGAGGATCAATTACAATGTCCACAATGAAGAAGAATCCTTTGTATGCCATCTCTGCTGTAAGACATTCCACAACAACCAGTCCTTAAGACGCCACGAACTCAGAGACCACATCACAGACAAGATCTATGTCTGCGACCGTTTGGGATGTGATTTCACGGCCGCTACAGAAGAGGCTCTCAGACAGCATCGGGACAGACATGTCGGCTATTTTGTGTGCACTTATCCGGCATGTGATTACAAGTCGAGGACCAAACGGGATTTGCACGAACACACGAAGATTCACAGCGGGAACAGACTCGAAGAGTGGGATGTCGTCCAACAGTCTTCAGACAACACACCGATAAGACTCAACTCATATACCGCATCCAAAAAGCTAGAAGTGATCGCTTACGCCGAGGCCTACGGCAACAGACCGGCGGCCATGGAGTTCGGAGTGGCGACCAAATGTGTCCGCGAGTGGCGCAAAGTGAAGGACAAGTTGGCCGCCATTGACCCGAACAAGAGGGCGATGAGACCGGGCAGGAAGGGACGGAAGAATAGCAATAAGACACAAATGGATTCATAATTCGTTGCCATTTGAGACAAATTCTGATTTGAATCGAATTTTTTGAACGACAATAAAGACATTGTTCAACCCAGGCATCGGATACCTCAGCGAGGACAATCAGTTTATTGAGAAGACTTTGAGTGCGTTGAAAGTGGTCTGAAGGGCGACCTCATGCGCGGTCTGACCAGAAAGAGCAGCCACCAGTTCGCACGTGACCGGCAGTGAACAAGGCTCGTTGCGCTGGAACGTGCAGTACCTGTGAGAGAGACAGAGAGTGAGAGGGGTGAGAGAGGGCGGGAGACTCTACCGGTTGACGAACGACTGCGAGCGGTCCGATAGAGTGCCTCTGCACGTGTCGGTGAGACGCGCGGACCGCATGTTGGGGAAAGACCAGGGAGAGTCCGATTCGAGTACTGAATTGGCAATTATATTTAGAAAGGCATTTATCTTGGTGATTTTACATAGGCGATTCGAAGGCAACACGTGGTCCTGGAGGAGAGCGCGCGTGCTTTCCTCTTTGAAGAGCTGACCGGAGAGACCGAAGTAGAGGTTATCGCTGAGAGCGAGGAGTTCTTTGACTTGTTCTTCGTTTTCCGGGTGAAAGTCGTGAATCAAAAAGTAAGGAATTTCTCTTTGATCGGCGAACGGACGCAATAGGCGTGTCCTAAAGAGTGCGTGGCTTAGAGGGTGTGATAATTTAAGTATGATTGGTTGGTTACGCGTCCGAATGGGCGTCTTTGATGACCACTAGAGCGGGAGAACGAGTGACAGAAGCGACCGAAAGACAGGCCTAGAAAAGGGCGTAAACCGTGTGTAAAGACAAGTCTGGATAAGACCTGAAAGACATCCAATTGAGTGGTTTTGTCCACAGAATCGCGACTGAAGTCCAGACCTGGTGTTCACGAGACAAGTATTGGTCACACAATGGTAGTTACATTGAGTCTATCAGAGAAGAAGTGACGCGATTACCGATCTCTCCGACGGCAACGCATTCCTGATTACCGTCGAGACATGACTTCAGCTGATTAGCCGAGTCTTCAGTCCAGCGGTGACTGTCGAGTGGAGCGACACCTGTGGGCGACAATCAGTCTCACGGCGAGAGAGACACCGAACGAGTGACTGACCGGCGGTACAGAAGAGCGTCTCTGAAATACGGCAATAGTCAGACCGGAAACAGAGAGCGACTCTCACCCGGAAACAGATGACACAAACGCAACGCTTCTTTAGCATTGTCTTCATTAGTGGCGCGACAGACCATTCGCTGCACACCTAAAGACACGATCAGCTGATCTCTCATCAGACCGCAGACCAATACTACAGACCGGAAGCCCTGGCGCGCGCCACCACCTGATCCAGGTCTTTGGCGAACTTGCGGTGTGTCAGTGACACACAACAGTCGGCCAGAAGATAGCTGAAGAGGAGGTCCGCGTCCGAGGAAGACATTTGTGTGTCTGGAGAACGCCCTCTACTGTCACGTGTTTTTGTTTACATTTATTTCAATACAAACAATGATTAAAATTATGAGACGAGAACCGATTCATTCAAAGCCCGCTCTTCGCCACCGCTTTGCTTGTCTTGAGTGACGTGTTTGATGCGAATCTGATTCTTCTCAACGTATTCCGCGATCTCATGTGCTTTGGCCAACACTTTAGCCTTCAGACTCTCGATCAGGTCCGCCATCTTTGGAAGCAAGGCATTAGTCAAAGAAGTGGTCACAACAAGGGTTACCATCTTCTGGTTCTTCTGCAGAGAGGGAAGCACTTCGCCCACTGTCCTCTCGCACAGCACTCCGCCCACCATTCGGAAGCACTTCCGGTCGGGAGAGACTTCGCTTAAGGCATCGGCAACCAGACTGGCGGCGATCAGTTCGGATGAGTCGGAAACTCTCTTTATATCAATGTTTATGTCTCACCGATGTTCCGTCAGATCCGATTCCAATTCCAAGACCTTCTGCGAGAGTTGTCTTTGTTCTGCGCGCAACTGATTCAGACCCGCAATCACTTCTTGTTGAGAGCGGACTCTCGTCTGCTGTTGTGCTGCCATTGTTGTGGTCATTGGCGTGAATGACGTCTGCAGTGGACGTAATTGATGTCAGCACTCGTCTCACAGATGCCTCTCATCTGAATTGAAGTTTGATTTCAATTCAATTTAAAAAACCTTTGATTTAATTGAAGACTTGAAGTAGAAATTAACTCATCTAATTATATCAAAATAAGTTTCCTCTGAATTCTAAACAAAACGCTTTATTCATAGAAAATTTGGGCGCAATGAGTCAACATGTAATTATGAATTGTATTAATAGTTAGTATGTAGTTATGAATTGCGAGTGAATCTAAATATTAATAATTTGATCATAAATCCAATAGAATTGCTTGAAAATTAAACCTAAAATCAAAAGTAAAAGTAAATCAAAAAATATTGATTCAGTCAATCAGCCAAATAAATGTACATGGTTAATGTGATTGAAGTGAATATTGAATTTCGGTGAAGAAATAATCGGTGAATTGCCAGATCATATCCAAGACTCACTAATAGTGATATGCAAATTACCAGGTATATCGTTGGGAATTTTGACAAGAAAGCGATCGATGACGCGAAACTTGAAATGGTATTCAATTTTTGGCGATTGTATTGCTTTCGATTTGAATAATTCAATTGTTTCGCTTATTAAATCAAAATTGTTGATTAATTGAGTGAACACAATTCTTCTGATATCCGGACAGTTGTCGAACAGTTGTGTCATCGCTGATGAAGTGATTGTCTTGTTTTTTCTGCCATAATAACTCACTTCCAATGATTTCAATTTCTTCAGTTCAGAGATACTACGAATCGATTGGTCAGACATTCGCTTAAATTTAATCATCAATGACTCCAATTGTGGTAAATGTTTGCCGATATCTAACAAATGTTTATCATACAAATGGTTGTAATTATCGATCGATAAATGTCTTAATTGTGTTAATTGACGTAAATTACTGATAGAAGTCATCGATTGATTTGAAGTGACACTCAATTGAGTCAATTGTGTGAATGATCTGAGAAACGAAAGTTTCTGGCAATTGATTGACAGTCTTCTCAAATGCGGTGAATTGGCAGCGATTTCATCGAATTTCTGCTGCAATTGATTGTCAACCGTATAACTGAACAGTATTTCCAGTGATCGTAATTCTTGAAAACTATTTAAACCGAATATTATTTCCAATTTATTAGGTCCGAAACAATCTCTTCCTCTCAAATGAGTCAATTGATTGCCGTAATTGTCTCGCAATTGATTCAGTTCTGAGACAGTGATTGACTCGAAACTGATTTCTTTGAGTTTTGGTAATAGTTTGGCGTTATTTGAGTCCAATATATAACTTGAGTCGAGTTCACGGACTTTGAGTGAAATCAAATTAGGAGTAAGTGACAGTAAATATGGAATTTTATCCCTCATGTGCGGGGCATCGGTCATAAGAATCGCCAAATTTTGTAGATTTTGTCCGCATTTTTCACCGAAATATTTCATACGCTCTTCGGGTATGTTTTCAATGGAACAGATGGTAAGTCTTCTCAAATGATTGCAATTATCGGCGATTTTAACCAGAAATTGATAATTAGGAGTGAAATTGATGTGAATTTCAGTCAAATTCTTCAATTTCTTCAAACGTTTCTCAAACTTTTTGTATTGATATTCATTGATATCATTACTCGAATTGTTCGCATCGATTGATGTAAGCCTGCGTTTCGACGACAATTTCCAAACAAACTGTTTGTTGAATATCAAAGACTGGATTTGTTTCGATAGACACTCGAATCGGAATTTGTCTTCAAATGACAGATAACTGAGTATTAGTTCCGTTAAGTCATCGCCGAAGCGATTGATGGATGACTTTCGTTGCCATTCTTTGTTAGAGTTTTCATACAATTGTCGGTTTGTCTTAAATCTCTTGATTGAAGAGTCCGTGAAATGATCTCTCAATTGATTCAATTCTTGGCTTTTATTAGTAAATATTGTTTTCATTTCGTTTAATGTTTTCTCAGTTGACTTGACTTTGGTTTCACTAACTTTCGACGTCTTCAAGACATCCAAAACTGATTGCAATTTGCGATCAAATTGATTGATGTCTTCATCTGTCGTATTGTCGATGCGATCACTACTCGACTGATCCATAGTTTGCATCACTTCTTCACTCTTATCACTCAAAGTTTGAGTGATAAGAGACTGTCTCAAACCCGAAACCACTTCTCGATTGTCATTCACTGACATCTCTTCCATCGACTGATTGTCAGTCATTAAACCTTTTTGTCACTGAATTAATAAATCGATTATTTTGATTAAATAAATGGCAAATCACTAATAAATTCATTAATAAATCACAATTAAAGACAAAAACATTTCACTCTTTGTCTAACGATTTCAGACCACATGTGCATTGAGTCGTCATAACAACAGATCGAGTGTTTGTAAACAACACTTTGTTTGCGAATTCGTGTCAATTGATGTCTCACTTTCCAAGAAGTCTTCGCTTCTGATCAACGGTTTGGTCGAAGTGATAACGGAAGATAATAAATAACTATTATATGAATTACGAAATTATATGGAATACTATATAAATTCATCGAAATATTAATTTGTTTTTTGAGCTAAACATTAATTGCAATTAAATTGATTTACTTTAAGAAATGGCTTTCAAGAAGTCTTCGCTGATTGCGATCAATGATATCTTGGATGAACTCAAAGACTATTAAATGAGTTGTCGTTTGCGATGAAATGATTTGATTGAACTCAAAGATATTCGTAAATTGAATGTAATTTGAATTCATATCAACTCAAGAAACTCAACTCAAAAGTCAATTCAATTGGAAGACAAGATAAGCCCATAATTGTTGTTCTTCTCCCTCATAATCGATCCACAACTACAACAAGAGATCCCTTCCTCTGATACCATCGGTTTCTTCAAATTGGAAGCAATTTTCCATAATTTCCTACAAATTGCCACAAAATGACTACAAAAAGACGGAAACGCAAAGAAATACCTGAATATCCAATGGATAGCGACAACGATATTGTCATTGATTTGACGGAAGAATCGTTAAATGTTTTGATTCAATACAAAGCGTTTATTGATTTAAATTCAGAGAAATTTAAAGAGAATTTAAACAAAAATGATTTACGAAAATACAAAAATTTGGAACAAAAAGTGTCAAAAGTTTTGGAAAAATTCAAAATCAATTCTGAATTTGATTCTAATATGGATTCCGAAAGTAATGGCATTAAAAGCGAAGAACTGGAAAATTCTTCGGAAGTGATGTCAGCCGAAGAGAGCAATGGACACAAAGATCTTGTGACTGGTAGTTGTGACCAACTATTGGGAAGTGAACTGCTCTTGCAATCGAAGCGAAGACTTGAAATGCAATTCGAGATTCGCCAGACCTATGTGTGCACTCACTCCGGATGTCAATACCAGACAATGGATTGGAATAAATTCAAAAATCACATCGATTTCCACAATAATAATGAAGTCTTCATTTGCGACATATGTTCCAAGATATTCACAAAACAGCAATTACTAGAGCAACACAAACAAGGTGGCCATGAGAAGAAGCAACCAAGGATAAGGACAAGAAAGCCAGAAACCAATGACAAGAAGTATATATGCGATCAATCGGGTTGTGATTTCGCGACAGGAACTGAAGAGTCATTGAGAGTCCATATCCAGAGACATATGGGCAAGAAGTATGTGTGTCCTTACCCGGGCTGTGAATACAAGTCAAAAACCAAACTTCAATTGCTAGAACATCTCGACACTCACACTGAGGACGAACCCGAAGGCTTGGATGCCTTGAAAGCGTTGTTAAGCAAGAAAACATTTATTACAGAATCAATTACTGCGTCCAAGAAGTTAGAGGTCGTCGCCTGCGCCGAGTTTGACGGCAATAGAGCTGCCGGAAGACAGTACGGGATCAGTGAGACGTTGGTCAGACGGTGGAGAACAAGCAAGGATGCCATCGCAGAAAAGGACAATAAAGTACTCTATAAGTACACATACAGTCGGCCCAAAGTCAATAAGGGTAGACATAACGTCGGTGAAAGTGGGACCAGTTTGATCAGTTTGAGTGGCAATTTGGGCACAAGTTTACTAAATCCTGTGCTTTCGGAGACAACGGAAACCCAAACATTGGAGACATCAGAAGTCCTTCCGATTGTATCAAACACTGAGAAACCAATCATTGAATAAATCTGTAGTTAATCGATGCAACGCATGGCCTGTTCGTGGCCGGGATGTGACCACAGGTGCAAAACAATTAGTGAACTCACCCATCATATGACATAACACAGCAGTGAACTTAATTTCGTTTGTGTTTGGGACAAACGTTCTAAGAGACAAATGTCCGACCAATGCAACAAATCTCACGGCGCGAAGCAATTGGATTGCGTTTGGCCCGGATGTGACTTCCGAACGACACACTCTGGCAATGTTAGCGCTAATTAAAAGAACATACATGAGAAATGTGATTTGTATCTTGCCATTTGAAAAACTTTCCGAATAAATCTCACAATAAAGTCATTTCTGAACCAATCGATAATTTATTTATTTAAAGAAATGGTAATTGATTTGAACTCAATTTTAATTGGATAGTCAAGAAAATGATATGATTTGTCGATAGTTTTAGTTTTGATAAAAGTCTTCCAATTCTTTTAAGTGTTCGTCAGTTTTGATGAATTCTTTGAGATAATTGTCGTAAAGATATTCAACGATTTGTTTGTCAGACTTGGACTCAATTTAGTTTAATAAAACCTTGAATAGGCTTAACCCAATTAAATTAAATATATTTATGCCTTAATTCAGTTAAATATAGCCCTAATTTAGTTTCAATCTAATGAGTTTAGATCTGTTAGGTTTCGCTCGTTTGGACTGGTTTTGAGGCCTGGCTTTAGTCGTTATGACAACCAAATGCTTGTTTGCAAACAACGCTTTAATGCTTTTGGTTTTTGAATTGTGTTTTGATTGCATTTAAAACATGGTTTTCATCAAAATTAACGATATTTTCGATGATTTGATTGAAGAAAATAAGAGATTATTCAATGAGTTATTGATTGCAAACAATTTCATTAAAAGTTTCGCAAAACTCAAGACTTTTATTGATTTTCGTACAAATGGTTTGAAAAATATTTTGAATGCAAACGAATGGCAAGAGTTTAAAGAAATAGACAAAGAATTGAATCAAATTGTATTCAAATTAAACATAAAATCCAATTATAATAATCTTCATCGCCAAGAGATCGTTACCAATGAGAAGATCAGTGAAGAACTGATAGACGAATCTGAAGGCGTGTCGGAGATATCGGCGAAACAAAAGACAAAACGTTTGACACCTAAGAAGCGAATTAATGATCACTTGGAATCACATTTGACTGAACGCGTCTTCAAGTGTTTGCGCGAAGGCTGCGATCGTTCGTTCACTTCTGTCTACTATCTGAAGAAACACGACCTTCAAGTGCATCAGGAGAAGAGATATCAGTGCCAATACCCCGGGTGTGGCTACAAGACCAACAAGAAGTCGAGACTCGTCAGCGAACATATGGCCATCCATTCGGAGGAACGGAAGTTTGTCTGTCCTGTGAAGGGCTGTCATAAGGCGTTCAAAACCAAAGTCTTATTAGAGAGACACGCTTTGGTTCACTCGGGTGAAAGACGTTTCGCCTGTTCGTTGCCGGGATGTGACCAGAGATGCAAAACAAGTGGTGATCTCAAAATTCATTTGACGACACACAACACTGAACGCAATTTCGTGTGCGATTGGGACGGATGTGGCAAACGGTTCAAGAATAAGAAGCAACTCACCGAGCACACGAATAAAGTTCACTCCCCGAAACAGATCGCTTGCCATTGGCCCGGATGTACATTCTTGGGAACTACCAATAAGTCAGTGAAAGAGCATATGAGGGTTCACTCAAATGAACACAACTACCCCTGCAATTGGCCCGAATGTGGGAAGAAGTTTAAGTCTAAGCTTAGTTTGATTACACACCTGAGAGTGCATACCAATGACAAGCCTTTTGCCTGTGATTGGCCCGGATGTGAGTTCCGAACGTCACACTCGAGCTATATTAAAGAACATCGAAAGGCAATACACAAGATATGTGTTCAGTAAATTGTATCTTGCTATTTGACTAACTTTTTGTTCCGAATAAATCTCACAATAAAGTTATTTTTGAACCAATCGATAATTTATTTATTTAAAGAAATGTTAATTGACTTGAACTCAATTTTAATTGGATTGAGTCGAGAAAATGATATGATTTGTCGATAGATTTAGTTTTGATAAAAGTTTTCCAATTCTTTCAAATGTTCGTCAGTTTTGATGAATTCTTTGAGATAATTGTCGTAAAGATATTCAACGATTTGTTTGTAAGACTTGGACTCAAACTCATTGACCGTTGACTTAATTATTCGCCAGTTTTTCATCAAATTATTAAACGAAGAAATGTTTGCAAACTTTTCTTTAATGAAATCCCAATCGATGTCTGACTCGGACTCGAAATTCAATTTAAATAACGTGTAAATCAGTTTTGATGTATCGCTTTTGGTCCAGTTGTCAGCCAATTGGTCAAAACTGGCCACTTTCCACCGAAGACAATATCTCCAGTGATCTTTTAGATTAGTTTGACATCTATTAAATTCGGTCATTCTATGAATTTCTCCGAATTCAATTTTCGTGAATATGTGTTGAGTCAAGTCATTGGTGTTGAGATACGTCTTCAACGTATCCATCAAAAGCCTCTCCTCTTCTGTACTCAACTTTCCCTTATCATAAAGTTTACCCTCTTTGTTGTAATTGTAATTGATCACGTTATGAACATAAACTGGATTTATATTCAAACGACTAGAAATATTAGCCCAACTTTTAATTTTATCATCGAAATAGAGTTTCCTTATATTCTCTCTGTCTTGGTCAGTTATATCTTGGTATTTTTTCAGTGGACACCACCGACTTCTCACTGCATATATCAACCTCTGAATCGTACGTTTCGGTAAATCTTTCCCTAATCTGAGGTAAAAATTAGTTTCTCTCATGAATTGTTTCATTTGTTTCTTCTCTTCTTTCGTATATCTCTTGGTGTGCATGAAAAACCCCAATAAAAATAGTTTCATCTCATTGTCGATATTATATTCATTGCAAAACGAGTCCCAATTCCTCTTCAATAGTATGTATTCTTCTTTTCTTAATCTACTCCTATCGACCACCAAATCATAATCCTTAATAAATCTAGGTAGATTACAATAACGGCCGTAACCAAAAATTGTATGCAATCGCGAATCACTTAATAGTGTTTTGTTTTCATTCAATTCTGTTTTGTTTCGCAAACATTTGGCAATCGTTTCATTCATTTTATGTCTGATTTCATAGCAATTGTCTTCCGATTGTTTGTTAATATAATCACTAATCACTTTACAATTCATGTCTTCTTCTTCGGTCTCAGTCTTCACTTCAATCACTTGACTGTCGCTAACATTTACATTAGAATTGATTGAATTATTGGTGTCTTTACTCTTGTCTTCAGATTGATTGCAATCATTGCCAATGATATGACAATTCATGTCTTCTTCTTCGGTCTCAGTCTTCACTTCAATCACTTCTGTGTTGACTTCACTGTTCACTTGAGTTGTGGTCATAGAAGTGATGATCCAATTGTGAGTCGACTGTCGTCTCAATCGATGTCTTCTCTTCTTATGTCTCACTTCTTCAGTGACAACGAATCCCTTTCTCTTCAATAGTCTATCCCTTTGTCTATCCATTGTTTCGATCACTCAATCATTCATCAAATTAAATCACTTTTGATGACAAACCAAATCACAATTCACTTCAAAACAAAAACACGTGAAAGCGTTCAAAACTTGTGTTCAGTAGTCATGACAACTGTTAAAGGGATTAAAAGATTGACAAACAGCGAGTGTTTGTGTGAATTGTGTCAACAAATTGACACCAAATTGTGATTTTGATTCACTGCTGATCTCAAACAAGATTTGATTTGTTGATCATTGGAAGCGTTGGCCGACGATTACTATATGCGGCCAAATGTCAGACCAGTATCGGTCACTGCCACTCATGAGTGGCGACCTGTCAATCCTCAATCCCGGAAGTGATTGCTCGCTTATCAAAGATGAGACCATTGAGAAACCCGTTTACAAGATCGGTGACATTCAGGTGCGACCCGACGGCACGAAACGTAAATACGACGGCAAGTCGTGGAGAATACTCTGCACTCGCGATGGCTGCGAGAAAAAGGCTCAGTTGATGGGTGTCTGTGCCCGACATCTTCGAGGACGGATCGTCAACAGACCCAGTTGTGGACCGTTCAAGTACTCGCGGGCCAACACCAAGAGGGCGGCCACCGATCGAAGTATGCATTGCTTGTCCTGATATCGGTCACAAACACTTGTAGACAAATCATTGATATCTTTGTCTAACAATTAGTCCAATAGTTTCAATACAACTCAACTCAAGACATTAGAACTTCTATTTTAATTGTAATTAACACTAAATTAAAATATTAATTCTTATTCCAGGGTTTGTTCCAAAGCCTCAAAAGCAGCCGAAGAAGGCATCGCTCAATATAAACGATATTATGGATGAACTGAACGAAGAAAACAAACGACTGTTGAATGAGTTGTTGTTCGCCAACCAATGTCTCGGAGTATTGAATGAATTCAAAGCATTTATTTGTCTCTATTCGAGACAATTCACACAAAATTTGGGTGAAATTCAACGCAAAAAGTTTAGAGAATTGAACGCAAGAGTTGAAGAAGTCTTCCGGAAAAAGAATAGTCTTATTGAGGACACGGTTGAAGAGAACTATTCGAATGTGAAGAACACAGTAATCGAGATATCAAACGATACGAGCAATGAATCCAAGTTTGATTACATTTCACAGCAAATGAATGGCAAATCGTTTGATGCAAACGAAGTACAAAAGTCTGTGGAAAACACCGATTACTCCAACGATGCCAACGAAGACTTGGATTTCAAAGATAATTCAGGCGACGATACTAATGACGCGGAGTACAAACTAGATGATAATGAAGAAGACGATGAAGATTATAATGAAAATGATAGCCAAGATATCGGTGATGACAAAGAGAGTCGAAGGACCGGTCCGATTATGATCCGGGAGAAAGTGTTCACTTGTGACTACTGTGGGGCAGAGATCAAGACATATCACAGCTTCGTATACCACATGCGAAGTCAACACCTGAACCGGTCGGGCGAACCCTATGTCAAGATGAGTGAACGCCAACTGGTCTGCGATGTCGCCGGTTGTGGCCAAGTATTCAACGCCGAGCTGAAGATCAACGCGCATAAGCTGACGGCACACGGCATAGAGAGGCCATACCACTGCGACTTCCCCGGCTGTGACTACACCGCCCGAACCAAACACACACTGTCCGAGCACAAGACGACTCACACCAAAGTGCGGCCCTTCGGCTGCAGTCACGAGGGTTGTGACAAGTCTTATGCCACTCAGCATCAGCTCAGGAATCACGTGAGTCGGTTCCACACCGACCGCAAGTTCGTCTGCACATACGAGGGTTGCGGCAAATCGTTTCGAATGAAAGGCCAACTCAACGTTCACGTGAGGAATATTCACGAACAGCGGTACCGATTCGGCTGCGAATGGCCCGGATGTGACTTCCGGTCGGCCAACAAGAAGGATATACTCAGACACCACGTGAAGCACACGAAGGATAAGCAGTGGAAGTGCGACCTCTGCGGTCTGGCCTTCGTCACGAAGTATTCGCTGGACAACCACAAGGCTACTATTCATCAGCTAGGTGAAAAGTTGTACTGCACGTGGCCAGGCTGTGATTGGAGCTCGTATAGCAAGCACACCCACAGGCAGCATGAGCTGAGTCACTACACGCCCGGTCAGTATGTGTGCGATTGGCCGGAATGCGGGAAACGGATGCGACATAAGAGGAGTTTGGAAGAACACGTCAATACCGTGCATAAGAACGAGAAGCGATTTGTCTGCTCACACCCTGGCTGTCAGTTCCGGACAGCGGTCGGCAGTAATCTGAGAAATCACATGAAAACCCACGAAAAGAAGACTTTAAATGATTTACATTCAAATCAATAGTTGATATTATTTTAGATTCAATTCATTAATCATATTTTAAAAATTAATTTATATCCGTATCATATTTATAACTTTTCCAACTCGGTCTCGAAATTAAAATGAACATGCTTATTAATTTGATTCTGATTATTACTAATAATTAACATTCTATTAATATATTATTAATAAAATTGTTTCAATGAAAAAGTTTTGTTCCAAAAGTGTTGTCATAACAACAGTCAATGAAATGCTGTGTTTGTAAACAAAACTAGATTTCGATGACCAGTGAGAAAAATGTCGCACAAGAAGTCATCGATGGTTAGAATCAATGATATTTTGGATGATCTGAGAGAAGAAAATGAAAGGCTTTTGAATGAATTATTTTTCGCGAAAACGTGTTTTAAAACATATTCAAAATTACATACTTTTGTTGACATTCACTCAAATCGATTGAAAAGTGTTTTGAATGCAAACGAATGGCAAGAGTTTGAAGACATCGACAAAGAATTGAATCAAATTGTTATTAAAATTGACAAAAATTCAAGAGATATCAAAATTGAATTGACTGAAGACATTAAAACTAATGGTGAGATTGGTTCTGAAGAGAACACAAAGAACTCATCGAAGAGACAAATGGTTTGCAATGATTGCGGAAAACAGTTTTCTTACGAAAAGTCGTTCAAAAATCACATAAGAAGTCACAAAAAGGATCAACGATTGGAAGACACGACAAACCAATCACTCGATTATCGACGCAAAATCAATCTTAAGATGAAAATGGCGAAGAAGTCCGCGAAAAAGAAGAATATCGTCAAAAGTGAATGTAATGTCAGCAATGATAATGAATTTCTAGAGAAGAATGACAATTATCTCAAACAAGATGTCAATATATCAGAAAATAGAAATAACAGTCTTAATGAGATGGATAAGACTGAGATGAATGATATTAAGGCGGTGTCTGATGTCAGCGAAGTTGAGAAGGAATTGTTAGAAAGAATACAGAATTATGTCAGTTCTGACGAAGACATGGATAACGACGAGGATTATGTGCCTGAAGAATGTGAGAACAGGCGAAAGTCATTGAAGTTTGTCTGTAGAATCAGAGGATGTAATAAACGGTTCGCATCTGTTGGCCATCTCAAGAGACACCAGGCATGCAGTCATTCCAAAGACAAGACCTTTGTTTGCACTCATCCCAACTGTGATTACAGCTTTTCGAGCACAGCCTTCCTCAACGACCACATCATTGCCAAACACTCACATAGACTGCCCGTCGGCTGTCCTATAAAGGAATGCGACGGACGCTTCGAAGATGAGTTGGCTCTCAAACAGCATTTAGAGAACCATTCGTTGATTAAAAAGAAATTTGTCTGCGATTTCGGCGACTGTCCCAAAATGTTTAGCAGCGAAAAGTTGCTTAAAATTCACTGCAATAACGTTCACATCAAGAATCGAGTTCGATGTCCTCATCCGGGCTGTGAATCGATGGTCAAACCGGGTGCACAGCTCAAGGTTCATATGATAAAACACTCCACAGACAAGCCTTTCGTTTGTCCTCAGATCGGTTGCGGAAAGGCATTCAAGACATTCAAAGCGCAAGAAAGACATTACAATTATCACTTCGATAAGAAAGAATACAAATGTGTGTTCGACGGCTGTACCGAAGGCTTCGCAACGCGAATCTCGTTAAGCAATCACACGAAGTCTGTTCATATTCAGGGCGAAGAGTTCGCATGCGATTGGCCCGGATGTGAGTACAAGACGTATGTGACGGCAAATCTGGACCAACACCGGTTCGTCCATTGCGACGATTACTTGTATGTGTGCGACAGACCCGGCTGTTCGTCAAAATTCAAGTGCAAAAAGTATCTCTACAAACACAAGAATGAGGTCCACCGGCCCAGGAATAGGGTGTTTGTGTGCGAATGGCCCGGATGTGACTACAAGGCTGAGGCCAGACACACGCTGAGAGTTCACATCAAGCGAATCCACGAGGCCATAGCCGTGCCCTGCGATCACCCGGGATGTGAGCTTAGCTTCAAGACTGCGGCTGAGTTGAGGCGACACTATAGTCAAGTGCACCTGAAGACCAAGAACTTGGTCTGTCCGTGGCCGGGATGTTCGTTCAGAGCCTTCAAGAGGGCGAACCTCGATAGACATCAGTTGTCGCACACGAAAGAGAAGCCGTTTGCCTGCGATTGGCCCGAATGTCAGTTCCGGTCGTCGCAGAAGTCGAACGTTAAGATTCATGTCATGTCTGTTCACAATAAGAAAAACTTTTTGTCCGATAAATAGATTATTATAATATATAATAAATTATTAATATAAAATTCCATTCGATGTTAAATCCGGTTAATTAAATAAAATTAAATTTAAAAAAAAGTGAATGAAATAAAACTTATCGGTGAACCAATTTATCGCCAACTGAACTCGAGCTCAAACAACAATTTACTCGATGACATTCTTCCAGTATTTAATTGATTTAACCAATGAAAATGTTTTGTTCCAAAAGTGTTGTCATAACAACACTCAATGAAATGCTGTGTTTGTAAACAAAACTAGATTTCGATGACCAGTGAGAAAAATGTCGCACAAGAAGTCATCGGTGGTTAGAATCAATGATATTTTGGATGATCTGAGAGAAGAAAATGAAAGGCTTTTAAGTGAATTGTGTTTCGCGAAGACGTGTTTCAAAACATATTCAAAATTACATACTTTTGTTGACATTCACTCAAATCAATTGAAAAGTGTTTTGAATGCAAATGAATGGCAAGAGTTTGAAGATATCGACAAAGAATTGAATCAAATTGTTATCAAAATTGACAGCAATTCAAGAGATATCAAAAGTGAATTGACTGAAGACATTGGAACTTATGGTGAAATCGGTTCTAAAGAGAAGATTGAAAACTCATCGAAGAGACAAATGGTTTGCAATGATTGCGGAAAACAGTTTTCTTACGAAAAGTCGTTCAAAAATCACATAAGAAGTCACAAAAAGGATCAACGATTGGAAGACACGACAAACCAATCACTCGACTCTCGACCCAAAATCAATTCTAAGATAACGGTTGAAAAGAAATTGAGGAAAAAGAAGCGGAAGAATGCTATCAATAAAACATCCGATACCGACGAAGATAATGAAGAACTAACCGAAATGAAAGACCATTATCTCAATTCCGATGGTAATGTGAATACCATGGAAAATGAAAAGTCAAATAACAAGTTGAGAAATGAAAATAATAGAGTGTTTGACGTCAGCGAAGTTGAGAAGGAATTGATTGAAAGAATACAGAATTATGTCAGTTCTGACGAAGACATTGATGCGGACGAGGATTATGTGCCTGAAGAATGTGAAGACAGGCGAAAGTCATTGAAGTTTTTCTGTAGAATCAGAGGATGTAATAAACGGTTTACATCTGTTGGCCATCTCAAGCGACACCAGTCGTGCAGTCATTCCAAAGACAAGACCTTTGTCTGCACTCATCCCAACTGTGATTACAGCTTTTCGAGCACAGCCTTCCTCAACGACCACATCATTGCCAAACACTCACATAGACTGCCCGTCGGCTGTCCTATAAAGGAATGCGACGGACGCTTCGAAGATGAGTTGGCTCTCAAACAGCATTTAGAGAACCATTCGTTGATTAAAAAGAAATTTGTCTGCGATTTCGGCGACTGTCCCAAAATGTTTAGCAGCGAAAAGTTGCTTAAAATTCACTGCAATAACATTCACATCAAGAATCGAGTTCGATGTCCTCATCCGGGCTGCGAATCGATGGTCAAACCGGGTGCTCAGCTCAGGCTTCATATGATAAAGCACTCGACAGACAAGCCTTTCGTTTGTCCTCAGATCGGTTGCGGAAAGGCATTCAAGACATCCAAAGCCCAGGAAAGACATTACAATTATCACTTCGATAAGAAAGAATACAAATGTGTGTTCGACGGCTGTACCGAAGGCTTCGCAACGCGAATCTCGTTAAGCAATCACACGAAGTCTGTTCATATTCAGGGCGAAGAGTTCGCATGCGATTGGCCCGGATGTGAGTACAAGACGTATGTGACGGCACATCTGGACAAACACCGGTTCGTCCATTGCGACGATTACTTGTATGTGTGCGACAGACCCGGCTGTTCGTCAAAATTCAAGCGCAAACAGTATCTCTATAAACACAAGGCTGAGGTCCACCGGCCCAGGAATAGGGTGTTTGTGTGCGAATGGCCCGGATGTGACCACAAGGCTGAGGCCAGACATACGCTGAGGCGGCACATCGCACGAAGCCACAACCCTAAATTAGTGGCCTGCGATCACCCGGGATGTGAACGTAGCTTCAAGACTGGCGCCGAATTGAGAAACCACAGACATCAGGTCCATCTGAAGACTAGGCATTTGGTCTGTTCGTGGCCGGGATGTACGTACAGTGCG
>JAQGBE010000394.1:0-19509 GCA_034698225.1 Scheloribates latipes | reverse complement strand
AAGCTTAATTTAACTGGATTTAGCCGAAAAATGGCTTCCGGGCGCCATTTTGTCTATCCCTCCCCTGATCCCCCCCCTGGCGAAAATTTTCGGAAAATCCCCCCTCTGATCCCCCCCCTGGGTAGGGGTATGCGTTGCAAGCCCTGGGTTTAACCATAGCTCTGGTTATTAGAAGACATGAGTTGTTTATATTGGTCTGAATGATCGTCTGTGAGCTCATGAAGACGACACTAGACTTGTTCGCTTGTGTGACCATCTCTGACACAACGACTTTATGGCCACTGATATGAGACGTCGATTGAAGGCAATCGTCAGATAAGAGAATTTGTTCGTCAAAATCAATGGTCGGATAAATGTTTTCTCATTTCGTGAATCGACTTAAAACTGGTCTGAAATACTGTACTAAGCATTGGCAGCGATTCATTAGACCTAATCTGATACTAAATTTTTAATAAATTGGTTTGTCTTGAAATGTCTTTCATTTAATTCCAGACATAAATCTCAAACAAATTCTCTCGAAAGAGAAAACGCGATACTTTCGAGACAAACAAATTTGAGTCCAAAAGTTTAAAACTAGTTTTCGGTGACGATTAATGTTATGGAAAGTTATTATAGAAATGAATTATTAGATATCATTTGCGACAAAAACTTGTCTTTTATTTGGGAACAGAGAGCCGGCTCCTGGCCATTGACCGAATTGACCATGCTCAATCGTTCAATTAAATAAATTGCTCAGATTTTGCTGGATTTTTCATTCATTTTGCGGACAAACTTAACGTGTTTTGCCTCCAAACGAGATGTTAGACTCGGAATTCCACTCGAGATTACTGCCTAAATGTTTCGGTTACTCTCGGTTTTATCACTTTCTGGTTATGAATATATGATTTGAAGTATTAATTTCACAATAAATTGAATGCGTTTTTGAAACAAAGTAATAAATTAGAGAATTATTGTCTGCAAAATCCTTTTTCGAGGAAAATTTGTTAAATATTTAATCACGAGTTAACCCCATATTCGCTGAGAAAACAGTCGATTATTTCTGAAAAGACAAAAAGCCGTTCAATAGTTCAGTCAAAAAGAGATTTAACGGAAAAACTTGTTTCGGAATCGATTTATCGGCCAATATATCGATAATACGTTTAGACCGAAGGCCGAGACTCTCCGTTACGGACCAAATAAATAGCTCTAAAGCCTGGGTTCGCAACAATTTATTAAATAATCTGATGATTATTTGGGTTTTTATAGACGAGTCAAACGAATCAAACGCCAAACTCAACACAATTTTAATATTTTAAGGCCTGACGTGCCCTCACTTTCTAACTATAATAACTAACGATTGAAAACATAGTATTTCTTGGCCGGTAATAACAGTTTCGTTTAGCTTTGGATGCGATCATAAATTCCTAGTTTATTGCTTTATAGCGCTTATTGTGCGGCCGTCAGACTCTTGGCAGCCATCAGAGGCCACACATCCCTCTCATCCACAGCTCATCCCATCCATTGTTATCGCGTCCATACAGTCATACAAATAATTATCCGACTATTCCCACGAGTGTCGACCAAAACCATTATTATTGGCGATAGTTCTTCGACACTAAAGTCTATCGATTTATTCATTGTTAATATTGAGTTTGGCTGAGACTCCAACCAATTAATGGCATATCGAGTGCAGTCATTGATTTCTTTCCGCAATTTTCCACAAAATATACTTTTTTAGAGCAATAAAAATCATTAATTCATTAATCAATTAGATATAAAACACTTAACGTCACGACGTTTTTGCAAAAGAGAAATTCAATTTAATATTTAATGCAATTTTGATACTCCGGCTAATGATTTCATTGCAAACGACTCTATTGGATACCTAATTCGATATTCAAGATGAGTGTAATCGCGAGATAACGGACCTCTCAGTCATTGCATATTTGCATAAACTTATTAGCGATTTGTATATCGAAAACGAGTAAAAATTTTTATTCAGATTTTGTTTGTCAGCGAACATCTAATTGAAAATAACTCGATGTTTGTATCCATTGTTTAAATGCACGCAAATTATGAAATAATTTAGGAAATGTGTACCTAATTTAGCCTCAATTAGCTCTTGCAATGTTGAGCTAAGGCTCTGTTCGACTCGACTGACTCGTGAAATTCGAATCGCGTTCCTAATTACCGGCTAATTGGGAGTCGGAGTTGAGGTGCTCTGCGCTCACTATTAATCCCATTTAATTATACAATTATATTGTTATTAAATTATTATTATAAAAATCTGTCGTTAAAGTCAATTAAAAACTGATTAAAACTGATTCGAATATAATTAAATTACTGTAATTTGAGTGCAAGAAAAAACACTTCACCAGTCGTATAGTCCATACCAATTGGGAATGGGGTCAACGCCAGTGCACTCAGCCTTTCCCCTAATGGATGGCTCAGTCTATTATAGACTCGGATTTCTTTATAAAATATCAATTCCTTTGAAAGGATTTTGACTCAAACCATGAATTTTATTGGAAAAGCGCTGAAACGGACAAAAAATAACAAAATTCTGGTGTCTTTGTAGCGAAAAAATATCGGATTTCGTTTATGTATATCAGACAGTGTTCACAGAAATGATAACTAAGTGTCGCATCGGTTCGGTTCGGACTAACGTTTCAATCGAATTCAATGAGACCTAAGCTTTTGTCGAATTGTAAATATGGACATTCAATTAGACTCATATTATGGCCACACATATGACGACAGCCGACACAACGAGGAAGTGATCGGCGGATGAGTTCACTTTGCGCTGACTCTCAGTCTCAGCACTGGTTTTGGCGTTGCGTTCATTAACTATTAGAGTCTTAATATAACATCAGAAACAAAATGCTTTTATGAAATACGAGTAATTGTTTGATAATAGACGCGAATAATATGACACACAATATGAGACTAGTGAGTGCTCGCAGAATATAAACTTGGTTTTTAGCCACGGAAACAATTGATTATTGTCTAAAAACATCAAACGATGTGTTCGACTGACTCTGTGCGCCAATTGTGGAAAAGCGAATTTAATTAAGGGTAATATACATTTGTTTTGCTTTTATGTATCAATGGTAACACCAATTCCATCGAATAATGCCCTCGACTGACAAAACACTGGCGTTATTAGCGATGATGTGAAACAGTTATTAGTTTTTATGTCTCGTTATCGACACAAACAGACCGTCGGAACCGTTCGCTCGCCATTCAAATGGCTCCACATTTTGGCTGCTTTTATATCGCTAACAAAAACCATGGCAAACATTAATTGCAAATAAAAGTGAGTCATTAACTGGACTTTTATTTTATTAATTTAGTTTTAACCCGAATTAACCAATTATCGAACTGGTTAACAGTGGCGATTATACAGGCAGTTGCGCCACTACCTTGTCACTCTAATTGTTTTGACTTTTAAATATAGCTCTTCGTTGCCTAAAATTAATTAGTTTGAGACCCAGAAAATATTTTTATAATTCAATTTCTAAATAAAGCCCTAATTGAGGGGAAGGCACGACATGGCAAGGGATAGGCCACTAATTTCAAGCCAGACTAACCGTTTTACTTTCGATAATTGCATTCTTTGAGTTAATTGAAAATTGTCTGATCTGTTGGCTAATTAATTAAATTAAAATTGGAGACCCGGATAATTTCATTTGGACAGTAGAGAGAAGGGCCAAAAAGACTAGTCGTATCGTTCAGTTTCTTTAATTTTAGAATTTAGAAATAATTAAAGCACTTTATATAAACAGATCGTTTGAAGTCATCACACAATTCATCACTCGACTGATTGAACTTCAATTTGCACTTTAATCGAGGCCTTAATTACTTTTAAAACTCAATCCACTATTAATTTTAATGACGGCCGCGCTATCGAGTGATCCCCTGATTGAGTGAATGAGTGGAAAAGTCTTTTCAATTTGAGCGTTAATTTAAATTACTCTTTGGCTCGTCGTATATATGACTCACTCGTTGGCAGACAATCGAATCGATATTCAAAGTTATCAGTGAATTGTTAAGTCTGGTGGAGACCCGGCTCTCAGTTAAGTGTTAACAACGTTAGGCAATACAACAGTTGCTTCTTATAGAACATGGGATGAGATGCAGACCAACGAAGGGATCGAACAGAAGTGCACTCTCTCTTCAAACTGCGATCCCTTAGGAGTAAACGTGAAATACGAGTCAAACCAATACTAGCAGTGAAAGTGTGCTCTACTAGGAGTCAAATATTCAATGGAAATGTGGCTTTGGATGTGGGGCTCAGCACTAGTGCACAGGGAATGAGATCAGAATGATTGCAGCCATGGCTGACAATACACCCATCGCTGCAATCCTTTCAATTGACGCCGAGATTGGGTTTTGTCTCAATTGTCTGAATATTCAATCAAATGATGGATTACTGCAAAATGTTTTGCACTCTCGGATCGGGTGGTGAGTCGACCATCGCTGCCATCCGTCCCTTCGCTACGAGTGAACAGACTTTTCAATTATGAAATTCAAATTAAGTTTTAGCCCAATATCGCCACTCAAACACACTATTTGTTAGCTCTTTGTTTAGATGGAGAGCTGACTAACACTCAAATTGAATGAAACCTATTATTAGATTTGAGTTTAGACTAACAATCGATGAAATGATTCGTTACTTAATAATTCTTTAGACCAAACCTTGCCTTTAATTCCACGCTTCGAATCACTTCAATCATAGCTTCTCTGTTTGAAACGATCGAAGGAGAGAGACGGGAGAGAGAGAGAGAGAGAGAGAGAGAGAGAGAGAGAGAGAGAGAGAGAGAGAGAGAGAGAGAATATTGTAAATCAAATAAACGCAGTTTTTGTTTTATGTAATTTCATTTCCTGATCTAAAATCTGCGAATTTTGTACCAGAAATGTGTCTTTGGATGAGTAATGAGAAAATATAATGCAATCCGAGAACGGAATGCGATTCACATTTACAGACATAGCCTTCGAGTGAAATGCACTCAAACGCCGAAACACTGAGCGATTGGTAAGCCGTGAACGGAATAACTAAAACGTTGGGCACAAGTCGTCCAAATTGAGTGAACTATTGTACAAATTGTGTTCGGCTTTACAGCCAATCGCGTGTTTGGCTCGCATTCTGTTAATTAGAGGTCGACTGTCACTCCTAAACATTGAACATTGAACTAGGTGATATATTGGCATTGGACATAAACAATCGTTTTAAATTCGCTGTGATTGTAATTCTCGATTTTTATCATTTATATTAACAATCGTTTAGTGTTTGTGTATTTAATAATTGTATTGTAATGTCATTATTTGAGAAGTTTTACGAGCCTTCAAATGTAATGAGTGAGTGCTCGCACCCAGTCCTTAGCCTCGGACTGTTTGGCTGCCTTTTGATTATACGTTTGACTCAATGTTTGAATTGAAGAGAAAGCAAAACCTCTTTAAGAAATTAAACTTATCTTTGAATCCAATAACTAATGATTATTTTTTGCGAATACTACTTATCATTGGAAAGATATGACTGTTTTTCGTAATCATTATTCAAATGTACTTTTTATCTAAAGAAAAAGATCTCTCGAAAAACTAATCGCGAGTTCAGTTTTTAGTCGATTCAACTTATGGCCAAAATTTGAGCACAAAATTTATAAACATTTACGAACTAATAATATTTATAATCGTTTTGTTATTAATAACATTTTTAAAACGAATTACTAAAAACGCCATTAAATTAGTGTCGAATCGAGTATAAAGTGATTAATAGATTGTTTTCGATTTGTTTTGTTCAGCGGTGAAGACCTGTGCCAACACTGGATCGGTGGCGAGACCTGATTCCCAACTCGAAAGTGGCCACAACTCAAGACGTCTATCAGTCGTCATGGCGTACGAGAACTCCCGTCAACACTAACAGTCAGTATATTTCGTAATTGAATTCTACCTTTTATTTGACTCTTCGCTCAGAGACGCCTTAATAAGGGATATAAATATTCGCTTTAAAATAGCCGTCAGAGGGTCTCTCCCCGCCATCCCTTCCCCACCCCTTTTGTATTTGCTTTCTTCTCTCACTCTGAATGAAAAATAATCCAAAATTAGTCTTCATTTGAGTCTTGAATTCATTTAGAGCTCCGAAACGTAATTCTTATGTACTGTTAATAAAGATTCGAATCGCGAATGCATTCAAATTGCATGAAATAAATGGATGAGAATAAAGAAGCAGAAGTGAAATGCGTTGACATATTTCGCTATTCCAATCACTCCTTTGACATATATCTAAAGCTATTTTTGAAATTATGCGATATATATGTCTGAAATTTTAATGCGAATAAAAGGCAAACAAAACTTATGCCAAAACGATTGGATTGAATCTCACGGCAAACGAACGACAGAAAAAGTGTTGTTTTCGCTTCCTCTGAGTCTTCGGCTCCGATATTATTATCTGAATATTTTAGAGCAGAAAAAGAGTAGAGAATTACTCGATATTTGTTTGCAATCTTTTTAATGGATATTTTTATGTGAATTTTCTCAGTACTCGTCCTTTGAATGCGTTTAGAGGAAGCCATGACTGGCATTGAGAGCCTCGACGTATAGATAGCTCACAGCTTCTTATCATTTATCACTAAACTAAAAGATATTTCTCTCTTCTCTGGTAGTTATGCCTCGCTTTTAGCGGCCAATAGTCTTGTGTTTGTGTACGATATGTTAGTTTATCACTCGTATAACAAATTACTCCAACATTTATATTCAGCTTTCGGTCCCTTTTCAGCCGATATTAGCCTTCAGAGGTTCGGGCACTCAATTCAATCAATTTCTTGCATTTTCTTATTTATTATTTTGATTTTGACCGACGATTTCAATTCAGAGAAAAGCGGTTCCGATAATTGGAGTAACAATTTTGCAAATAATTAGTCCTCGAATTATAAACAATTTCAAAAATTGGATTCAAACGGAAAAATGTGTTTTCGTTTCAGTTACTAAAATGATTGAAACGTTAGGATTGAGTCTAACAGTACGTAAAACCAGAGATTGATTGACAAGTTTTTAGTAAAAAACTATTTAAGTCTTCAAAACGTATAAAAGTGGTGGAATTTGTCATTTCATAGCCGACTCATACATATTATCCCTCAATTACACAACATTTAGACCAAGAAATTCTGTGATTTATAAGCCGTTTTGACAACAAAACTCCGATCAATGTCTGTAAAATTCAATTTATAAGTTTTTTTTGGAAAAATATAAATTCATTCGAAACCCTAAATAAATCATCGAATATGTCCGCAAAAATAAAATATTGGAAGCAATGAAATGATTATATTTTTTACTTAATTTTTTGCCTCAATTGCTGTCAAATTGTTGTAATTGAATAACACTTTTTTTTATCTCTTAAACGATTCGCTTTATTGGCGCCCAAACTCCGAGAATGTCTTTGAGTGTCTATTTTCGGTTCGCAATTCAGATATAGTTGTTTCGCATCCGAACCAATACTCCGGGCATTAATGACAAGTGAAACCAATTTAAAATAAATTAGATCTGATGTGGTTTTAGCGCAGTTTTGATGTGTTTTCACGTCGAGTCCGGAGTCCACAGCACCTGAGGCACAGTCGCCTCTCACTCGCTGTCTGACAATCAATGGCCAAATGTCTTCGGTTCGTCTGTGAGATTCTCTCCAAACCAACTGACACTTTGATTCGATTCCAAATCCACACATCTCTGACCAAAAATTAAAATCAAACTCAAGAATATTCTGCAATTTCTCGTGTAATAACAGGTATTTTCATCTGAAGACTAATAACATATCGTTTAGCAAATGATATGTTAGTCTTGAGGGCCATAATAGCCAGTCATGAGCTAAGAGTTCGCGACTCAAACTCAAACTCCGGCGAACAATAAGTCGTTTTAAGTAAAGTTAATCTAAAAGTCGATACTCTTGTCAAATGTCGGCAACATATTTGAATAAATAGTTTTTCGTTCGGAGCGAAAGCGAAAGGCATTTAATTGAATGCGAAAACAATTGGAAGGCATTAGTGTTCGTAGTGTTCATTGCATTTATCGATTTCGGATTAATATTTAGCTCCGGAGAAGTCGATGGTTGTGCTCAACGAATTGGTCGAACTCCAAGAGCCCACTAATTTGGTGACTCGCGATGACTCGCAAATGCCAGTCCACCTCAACCTCGCACAACACCACTTCCAAGGGGTAGTCAACTCGCCTAATATGCACCAACACATGGGAAGTCTGGGCCGGAAGGTATCCAACAATGGCACTAATGGCCGACCGCACCGACTCTCCTCGTTCCGACCCCTTCACGGCCAACACGCAGACCTGATCCGCGAGTGCATTGAGGAGCGGATCACTGGCCCCACATACGAGACCATCGATCCGCACCACTTAAGGTATATCCGACTGAACTAACACTTAATTACATCGACAATACATGTATTGTCGCTCCGATTCAGCTGGACTTCGATCACTCGCTGCGATCGATCGCCGACTATAATGGAGACCAAGACTTGTTTCTAATGGTTGTCTCTGTGTTTACTGTTTCAGTCACTTCGGCTATTCGACCGATTACTGCACAGTGAGCGGCAGCGGCTGCAGCTCTGGCAGTAGTGTCACCCGAAGCAACCCGGGATGCATTGAGACCATTCTTCCCGACGCACGATGCTATGCAACGACCGGTCGGCCTCACGCGGGTCGGGCGGCCGACTACCAGCCGGTAGTGAATCCACACCACAACGCAATTTACTGCTCCAATGCCAAGCAATTGGACAAAAGCGACGGATTTGGTATTTTGGGCGCAATCTTCGCAATCATTTCGCTGATCAGTTACGTGACAGACATCGGAACAGATCTGACAGTTTGTTATTTCTTGTACGGACTCAACGATAGCTTCTCATTGGGCCTGACTTTCGCCATAACAATCATCCCTTCGATTACTGTTAATCTCTTTAGTATTAAATGGTATTCACATTATCGGACATTATATTTGCATTTCAATAGTGATTCGATTGGAGTTCGGATCGCATGCGGTCTCCTTGAATGAGGTCTGACGGCTGAGGCTCACCAGTGCTGGCTATGACCAATACCAAGAGCATTCTGATCACTCGGGTCATCAACGCACTGATCACTTATCTAAATAGGCTTTTACTCGCAATTGCTTTTTCTAGCGATTGCTTGCAATTAATTATGTTTAGTTCGACTAATATAATTGATCTTTTAATTATGGCTGCGATCGATAAGCCAGACAGTGGTCTGACCTTGTTCAACTGGATTGGCCGAACTCTCAACTCTAATTAATTGCTATATTATTTATAATTGAATAACATTTTTTATTTCACTCCAATCAATGATAAGTAATATTTATTTTTGTTATTTGTTTTTCTTCTATTCGTTTGTCTGAAGGCTATTACACGACAACCGTAAAGAAAAGGCTAATTTGGAAGCAATACGTCGGCCAAAAATAGGTCCTCTCGGTTGGATCATCAGGATTCTAGCTCATTTATTACTATTAGGACCAGTTCTCAGGTAATAAAACCCATTTGGCAAAGAAAAAGCAGAAAAGAATAAAATAAAATATATGTGATATTAGACTCGAATTTAAAGTAAGAATATTATATTTGATTCCAAAAATATTTGCCTTTAATTCATAACTCGAAACATTAAGTTCTATTCTGGGCCTCAAATATAATAAATATTTCATCCGTTAATTGTTATGGACTAAGAATGAAGTCTAACAAATCATAAGTTATATTTGTGCGAGTTTTCACATGAGAAGAAAAAAGTTGATGAATTGTGGCATTGTTTGTGTTATTGGGTGAGCTTAGCCTGGCTAGTGCATAGCTGGGTCACACTGCAACACATTGTTCGCATGATGAAAGTGTTGGCGCAATCGGAGCCAAATGTAGATTAGAATCATTAATATTAGTTTTTAGCCATTCTTCTGGAGTGCGATCGCCGGCACTGATGTACTCTAGACTTCTTTGTGCACTTCACGGTATCAATCAGTGGCTGTCAAGTGCACCGAACAGTTAGCCATTTCTTATTGTGTGCTTCATATATAAGAAGCGATTCATTTGGTCGCTGCGATCGAAAATATTGATATGAGCTCTCGCTCTTCGGAGCCATACTTATGTTACAATCGATACCAGCAAAAGGCTAACAAATAATGGTTGAAATCACAGACGAAAAAAGTGGCCAAACATTGGCAATAGTGTGTCGGCTCTCCTCTCTCTATATATGACATCTGAATGGACGCCAATTCCCTTCCGAATCGTCTGATGAGTGTTCAATCACCAGAAAAATTTCAGTTCAACTGTTCTTCGCTTTATTTAACTTAATTTTATGTGAATTTATTGTCGAAATCTATTGTAGTCGACAAATAAAAACAAAGATCCAATTTAGTGATTCATTTGGTTTTTTGGTCACAACTTTTCATTAGTTTCACCGAAGCATTAATTAATGGCAAACACAGTTGTCGTCCGATATATAGCAGAGAAATGATGGCCTCTGAGGCCAACCGATCGACCATTTGAGGCCACTTTACATTCAAACTCATCCATTCATATCAAATGCAGAGCCAATCGAAACAATTTTTTCGCTGACTATATAAAAGTATTTGATTTTTGTTCAAAAATCCAAAATCCGAAGAATCGGAGCCCAGAATGCGGTCTGAATACGAAAGCGAAGACCAATCGGTGCCGACAGTGCAGAGCCCGACACCACTGTCAGCGAATTCCTCTGCCTTTTATCAATTATAAGAATTGACAGCATTTCCAATAAATTCTTAATACGATTTGTCCGACACATACATCAAAACATGTCTGCAATCCAATGCAATGATAAACAAAGCGTACGACTAAATCAAAAACAAGAGACCTTTAATTTAGGTCTGCAAACGGATTTTCCACCTGAACTCAGCCGCCAATCCATTGAGTCTGAAATGAAATTCTGGCGATTCTTCTTATTCGGCCGAACAGTCTCTTTCCCAGTGAATGGGTTCGGCTTTTGAGGCCTCAAATTGGAATGCATTGCCATTGTGTCGGTCTTTGGCTCTCTATTTGTCTGACTCTCTGCCACTGTTGGCAAACAATTGTCTCTAATTCTAGTGAATTGATTCACAAAAACGTAATGCAAAGCACAGACAATATTAATGTTTGCGATGACGGTATCGATTGCTTTGGCTCCCAATGTCTATCCAATTGTTGTGATCAGACAAATGAACAGATCTGAAGACCAATATAATTATAGACTCCGATCACAGCTTTTGTTTTCTCTCTCCTCAGTGTTAACCATTCTATAAGTTTTATATTCACTTAAGCTCTCGATATATCAGACCAAACGAATCGATTTCTTTTTGGCTCTGAGTAGAAGTTATTCAATAAATCAGTGCAATAATGGAGCAAAAGATAAATTTGCATCAGATTGTGATCTCTGGGGTCTCACTATTGTGCGACTCAAATATTAATTACACTTTTGATGTAATCGAAAAAATTAAACGAATGAATAAATCTTTTCTAATTAATCACTGTCAGCATCGCTAACGATCACTTCTAGATTGTGTTAACCAAGTTTGTTGCTATTTATTAGATAATTTTAGACTTTTAATAAACCAGTATTTTGTTTGAGTCAATACTATTTTTGAACTCAAAATTGTTTGTCTAATTCCGGTTAATTCGGTTAACTTAGAGTCGCAAAGCGTAACAAACAAAAAATTGTCAATGACTTTATGACAGGTTTGATTAGCAACTGTTTTAAAGGTGGGTCGACTCGCTATGCCTCGACATGCCCCGACATGCCTTGGTGAACTCTGTTTGCACAATAGTCTCATATCAGATAAGGAAATAAGATTTGCATTCTTCGACAGACTGAAAAAGGCAGAGCTGTGTGTGATTAGCATTTTCATTATGTGCGCCTAACAAAGTTGGCTAGCTCGCTTGATGGTTTGATGGTCTGATCATTTGATAGCTCATCGTTTGCATAGCCTGTCATTGCAATACAGCACTGACTACAGTAAAACTTCTGTATAAATTCGCATTTTATTTAATTATGCTAAATATTTGTTTTTCCAAAATTCCGATAAAATATTTTTAGAATTAGAAATGATAAAAGTGAATGCTTATTTTTGCAGATTATGACAGTGTTAATCAAGTTGAATTATCTACATATGGAGTGCGACTTATAAACAGAACTATACTGTATTGATGTCAATAGAAGAGCTGAGTTCTCCTCTCAATTATTTCGATTCAACGAATTTAATGTAAAACAGTTATACCTTTGGGTCACAAACTAATGGAAATTATTCCGAAGCCAAGGCTTTCATTTGGAAATGAGTTCTCGAAAAAGAATCGTCGAATTAAGACATTCTTTGGCGACTAAACCGAACTCAATATTCGAGTCTCCACTCACTTGTGTTTAATTTTCACTTCGTTTATCTCAATATTTTTCTTTTCATCCGAAGCCAAGTCAAACATCAAAAAGGTTTACTGACAGGTGACCCAAATTTATGCCTCGATTAATATTAAATTTAATATAATATCGCAAACAACTGAGTAATCCTATTAAACGCACACAACTTTCGGCCGCTTTTTAATCTAATTTAAAATTTAGATAAACCACGAGAAGGGCTGACCCCCAGTGCGGTGCCACTCATGCCTGGCACAGCAATTAGACCGATTAGAGCTTGCTCACATTCCTTGGTCACATTCCTCGCTCAAAATTGGATTGTCGTGTCATCGGCGCAAATCTTTGCGATCGATTCCGATTCCGATTTCATAATAGAATTATCCGTTTTTAAGTGATGTTCAAAAAAGTGTTGGAAAACGTCTGTTCACTCATATAAACAGTTTCTTACATCAAATGGCGATCGGATGAGCGTTTGTGAGGCCGTCCTCAGGGAAATCAAACCGTTCCTCACTATTGCCATAATATTGCGCATCAATGGTCTGTTGGCCTCACAATTGACTGGCTTTGACTGCTTTGGCTCTTATTATTTGCCTCTTCTTTTTCACCAATTCCAGTGATAATCCTATTTCGGCCTATAGTCTGGCCAATAAGAGAAGGCCACTCTTTGCCGATACCAGTCCTCAAATTCAAACTTCTAGACTCGCAATAAATCTTATGATGCGCTCAACTGCCGAGGTTTTGCTCTTTGTCTTTCACGACATCGACTCTGCACCCGATGTCTCAAAACTTTTTGATAGTCGTCTCTGAAATGGCTTTTGATTCGAGATATCACTCGTTAATGGCTTTGATTGATGTCGTCTATAATCGGACCACTATTTCAGTCGCGAGTTTCTCTTCAAATGTCTTTCTTCTAAGTTAATTGTACTCAAACTATAATTTTTCAAATTTGATTCCGAATTTCACACTTTCAGTGCTTTTCTGTCATTTATTTTTGGGACAAATTCCCGACGAATGAAAATAAATCATTGTTTCGACACAAAAAGCCAGAGAATAAGTGCCGAAAATTGAATCCTTTATTATTAATTTTACGAATTCCGCCGATTTTTGAGTCGAGAGATGTGAAGAGAAAATCGAAAGAAAATGATCTCAATTTCCAACACTTCGGAGACAATTGGCGAACAAATGAGTGGAAAACAAATGGAGTGAAACACAAGATGTGATTAAAAAAGAGACGATATTATAGATAGAAATAGTGATCGCAATCGTTGAGAATCGATATGCGATTCGGCAATAAATCCAAATATTGATCACCAAAGCAAATAATAAATGCCGTCAAACGAAACCAATTTGTTAGCCGTTTTGTTGTTATAAATTGCTATCAATTTATTGGATTCGATATTCTTTACGAACAGATATCTCCAACTGCTTTGGTATGGCTTAGAGAGTGGATCAGTCGAGAGACGCAATGAGAAGCGACAGCACAGGGACTGGCAGTTGAACTCATTGCCCGCAACTCTGTCCACTCTGAACCGGAACAATCTCAACGAAGGCCACACCACTCAGGTATGGATTGAGACTAATCGACGCACTCGACACTCATCCTCACCACTGTCTGCCTCTCTCTTGTGTCAGATGACAAATGAGCCGGAAATTGATTATTATATTCTGATGGTTCACGAGGATAGAGACACAGCTCTGCTCTCACTTCTCAAAAGTTTTATTCAATGCGCGCCTCAAATGGTTCTTCAGATCTATTTATTGGTTAGACATTCGCCGAATTTCAACACAACAATAGGTATATATTTGTGGTCCACAAGTCTGTCTGTCTTTCCGTTCCCTTTCTGATGCCTTTCCCTCGACTTTTGTACACTTTATGCCGAAATCAAATCCTCCGAACAAAAGAATAAGTTATTAAATATCATAGAAAATACTTTTTGATATCGAGCGACGACTTCCATACAAAGCATTTTGATATTCAAATACATGCCAAACATATTTTGATATTTATGTAATTTTTAGTCTCATCTGAGGCCACGTTTCGCACAGATCTCTTCACTAAAGAACTGGCGCTCACTTACGCCATAATCTTATTATAAATTATATCATTTTTCAAAACGCTTTTCGCTCTTTTTTATAGACCCCAAAAGTCTCAGTGAAAGTTAGTATAAAAAGAGTTCATTTTTAAAGAACTTTTCTTCGGATCATATCTTTGTCCATAATTTTTCTCCCCAATGGAAGCCTTAAATTTCAGAACTATTAATAATAAACGAGGTCTTTCTTTAATATTGTGCGTGAATAGACTTTCGAATATTGTTCACCAGTTAAATGAGGCATACATTCAAATGAGAAAATTTTATTACATTTTTTCTGTTCTCTCTTTCTCTCCTTTAATAAAACAGATTTCGCTCTTAAGTCGGAAAAAATTATTTCATCGCATCTGCTCTTCAATTATATACCCGAAGAGTGTTTGGCGATAATAGGCGTTAATAGCACTCAAACTGTCCCAACCCTAACATCTCTAACACTCCAAACAAATTGAATTTCTCGCAAAAAATCTAATCAAAAGTCTGATAACTTGCAGAATACGTCCAAATGGCGTCAATCATGAGCTCTCTGTTCGAGTTGTCGTGGTCACTCGCCTCATATAACCGAGCGCTTCGACGGTCTACGCCCGACAAGCGAAGCGTTTCCCGAACCGCAACTGTTATACAGTTTTTGTGGCGCTTCTGCACAATCGGCTCGAGAATACTGGCGGTCAGTCTCTTCATCAGCGAATACAGCTATTGGGTGTGTCCGGTGGCCATCGGTCACTGGGGAGTGATGACCATATGGCTGATGCACCAACAGACCAGATTCTGCGACACCGACTCGGGAGAGCCGCGACAGTGCCGCGAGTACTTCTTCAACATGGTCATCGGCGCCATATACCTCTTCTGCTTCCTCAACGTCAAGGACGAGCCCACGCGATACAAATACCTGTCTTACTATCTGATAGTCTCAGTACAAAACGTATCGCTCATAGTCTTGTGGTACCTGAAGAGCGATCCACTCAAGTGGTACCACATCCCAGCCTTGACCACCGTTTTGGCCGCATTTGTCGTCGGACTACTATTTATGTTCATTTACTACTGGTTTCTGCACCCGAACGGTCGGCCCCTTTGGATCAATCGGGCGGCGCGTTGTTGTTAACCAACTTTAACCGGATTAACGGCTTTACGGCAAACATCGCTCAATAAATATATCTTTCGGTTAATGACTGTTTCAGAACTGACAAAACAAAACTGATTCTGGTCTTAGTCTTCGCAACTAATAATGACTTTATTTGGCAGAAGAAAAGCAAACGAAACGATCGCTTCACTGAATCTCAATGTTTGAGACCGTTATTTGTCTCCAATATGAGGCGAACGGTCTTCTCGTGCAGAACCGGTGCCGAGAGGACAGACACTCCCACCGAACGCCACTCTACCGAACAAACCGAGCGATACATTTCTAGTCATATAAACACTCATCCCGTGTATGATAATTAGCGATATGTCAGAGATGTGCAAATGTGGCGCACAGGGCGTCGCGTCTGGGCGTTGGGGGGCAGGCAGTGAACGAGGAAGAGAGGGCTCGATCGCAATCTCGACCGTTCGGACAGATTTACAATTTATGCTAATTATGGCCAATGATTAGCAGCTCTTCACAGGCAGAGAGTCTGCCGATTGTGGGCCGCGTTATGCCAGTGATGTCAAAGACCTGACGCGTGTCTGCATTTAAATTGAATTCATTTCCAATTATTGTATATATTATACGATAAGATATATATTACATAAGAATTCTTTTTATTGTCTTTTTATTAACATTAAGTCTTTAATATTTGTCTTCTTTTCGCGTCAAATCTTTTTATATGAGAGACTAAAACACTTTTTTAAGAAACAGTTCCTGACTTTGGGTGTAAAGCAAAGCAAAACTTGGAGAATACGATGTAAATTAAAGCCGAGAGTAAAAGCAATAAAACTTTTTCTGATTTCATCAAAACAAAGAGATGTCTGTCTGTCTGTCTCTATGATTGACTCACCCGTTCCGGTCGGGATCCAAAGTGAACAGATAGGGTGATGAGGAGAAGTAGGCGCTGTTGTGCTCTCGCATAAGATCACTATCCTCTTCGAGTCGACTGGTGTCCGACTCACTCGAGTGATGACTAGATATTCCATTGTCTGCAGCGGTGGCCAGAAGTGGCGACTCAGTTCTCATCGGAACCAACAAATTGACATTGTTTTGAGTGTCGATATCACTGTCACTGCTATTTTTGTCCTCACAAAGAGCACTGCCGTATTGGAAGAGACCGTCGAGGAACTCGTCGAAGCTGACCTTACCGTCCTGGTCGTAGTCCAGTTTGTCGAAGAGCTGTTCGATCACTTCACTGTTGATGCCTATCATTCCGATGTGTTCGCACACCTGATAGAGTTCATCGATGTTGAGGTACCCGTTTTGGCCGACACCGAGTCGGTCCCAAATGCTCCTCAAATACTGTTCAATATTGGTCTCATTGTTATTGTTGTGAAAGCTATTGTTGTGCTTCTGATGACTACCGAATGGGACACTCTTCACGTCATTGGACGAGTCGAGTCGGGAGTACTGGTCGTCGGCGTTGTTGTTGTTCTGGGACTGAGTTAACAGCAAAACGAATATCTCTTTGAAGTCATCGAAGTTTATCTGTCAATGAAATGCATGCAACAAAACATTACATTTCCTCTCAATTGATATGAACTCTAAAACTCTTTAAAGAAATATAATTAAACGCAATAACAGTAAAACAATAATTGAAAAACTTTGCACTTTTGAGGAAAAGCTCAGTGGAAAGCAGTGCTAAAAATACTGCCAATCGTTGACCTAATATTTCGATACATTTTTAGCGCTCAGAATAAGTTCAATGGAAACACTAATCCCGACCGCACTCACAGTCTGTCCACTACTCGCCGAGACTCACACCTCTTCACTAGTCTTTCCGGGTTATTACAACTTTTCTTTTGCTTGGCTTTTGTTTTGATTAAAAACTTTTGAGCAAAACTTTGTTTTCTCTGTTGTCGTAAAGCAAAAAAATAATAATAAAATCAGCAAAACTTTCATTTGCTTTGAAAGTTCTTTGCTTTGGGCCAAATATGAAAAATGAAGCAAGAACAATTTTTAATGACGACATGAGCTGCTCATAATTCACTAGAAATCCATAAGAAGTTTTTGCACAACTGATAAATTAAATGCAAAAAAAGTTACTCAAAATTTCAATTTAACCTTATTTTCATCGAAACGGATAATAAGAATCGAGTTTTCGAAAGAAAAAATTAACGAATTATTTGCGGACTTAATTAAATTCTTTTTTCCAAACCAATGATTACGACTCGCGCTTTCGGTTTTATAAACACTACAAACAATCAGACGAAGAAAAAATCAATTTTGAAAAAAGTATATCTAATTATCTTTTATTTAGATCAATGGTTAATAAAAATCAGAAAAAGCTTTTTTGCTTTTCATGAGATATAATAGCGTTTAAAGTTTAAACGCATTTTTGAAAATCCCAGCCGAACAACGATTTTCCTGATAAATGGCAATAATTTAGAAAAGCCAAGCAATCTCAACAAGCTACCATTTGCAAGCTAACTCCATTTGCAAATTGCAATTGAAGTGAAACATTGAATTATATTTAGCATAAATTTAATCCACAATTTTCCACTGAAAAAGTGTTGAAATTTATAATTCAACAATAAAATTGAATAATCGTTTTCATATTCAATTCAGTGAATTATTTATACAAATTAATAAATTGAACGCAAATTAATGCCTTAACACTAAAACTGTATTAATATTAATGAAATTCGCGATTTTATTGAATCAATTCCTCAATTCCTTCCACTGTTATGAAGAAGTTTTTGGTCTCAATTATATACTAACCGTTGATTTATTGCACTCAAAATAGAATTGATTTTATTGTTGACTCGCATGAAGTGATCGTTTGGTTAGCATATCAATCGTCTCATATAATTCAACTTTCAATGATTTTTCTACGAGTTTATCAAAGTTTTTGATATTTTTATTTGTAAATTCAATTTCAATGAGACATTTCACGGGAAAACTCGTAGAATTTCTATGGTTCGAAACAGTCTAACGCCAGCCCTACAGCACCTGACCTGACGCCTGACTTATCCGCGGACTAACCCTTAATAAGAGACAACTTATTGAACAAAACGATATTTATATTCATTGCTTTGCAAATATCAAATAGCAATAAATCGAAGTGATATCGCATTTTCATTAATAAACTTCTTAAAATAGAAGTTTAGAATAGAGTAGTCGTCACAGAGCTGTTAGCTTCACCTTGTTGAATGTGTTGAATGCTTATTTCACTGCTCCAGCAATTCAAGACTCGAAACCAACTATTCATGAATTCATGACTATTGTTCGACACGACAATACAAAGCCTTAACATTCACTGCTATTCTTATTCTTAATGTTGTCTTGCTAAAATTAACCTAGTTATAAACACAATTTGAAGATCATTAGACTGGCAGGTGAAGGCCTACACAAACAGTCAATAGAGGAGATGACGAGCAAGGTGACTCAATGATAGGGTTGGCTAATGGCACTCACTTTGGCGATGATGTCGTTTCCGATCAGATTAGTGATGATATAATTGGTCTGTCGGTCGTCCAACTGAAGAACCATACATAGGTTGAACAACTCGTCTTCACCCAGAAGTCCAGTGCCGTAAATGTCGCACGACTTGAAGACTTGATACAACTGAGCGACATATGTGTCGTCCCTTTCCATCTTGTTATTGATTGACTGAACTTAATTATCAGCAGATATTTGATATAATAATAGATATAATGATTCGCTATTCAGAAGAGGTATCCGTCAAAGGGTTCACATTATAAGTGTCGCACAACTGGTTGTCCTCACGTGTGGTTCGCTTGGAAGCCAGTCTGCGAGTGAAGTGGTGTGTGATATGGTTGGGACTGTTGGAGAGTGCCCTCGGAGGCAGTTCTGGTGCAGTGCGACCTACTTCGACACAATTTCACCGATAGTCAGCACAATATTCGTAATATTCATTAGTTGAGTGAATTTCAGTTTCAAAGTCAG
>JAQGBE010000393.1:0-19513 GCA_034698225.1 Scheloribates latipes | reverse complement strand
TTTTTGAGTAAACGTTTGATTGCATTCATTGCACACAAATTGTCTTCTATTCAAATGTATATCAATGTGTCGATTGAGATAACTTTCATAATTGGCATTGAACCGAAATATCGGCCAAAAACAGTTGAATTGTTTATTATTAATCACTTTGTCTTCACTTATTTCTAAAGCATTACATTCGCCACTAATTATACACTATTTATTTAGATTATTTAATGACGAACTTTATTCACATAAATTAAATGATTTTTAACATCAAACGAGTTGTTAATCACTCAAATGAACTAAAACAATTCAGATCTAAATTAAAACACATTTAACATGTGTTTCATTTCGAGTGTCACTCGTTTTCACTCGCACTCACAACTGAAACACTGGTGTCATGTGATGTGAGTCACTGCTTATCAGTGCATTCCGAGAGCTTATGTTATCGCCGCGAACTGTATATATCTTTATTTGCATTTAAGCTCTAATTCAATGCGAATATATCACAGCTCTGCTTATGATCTATTGATTTTGGAATGAAAATAAATATTTTCAAGAGTTTTTATTCGGAAATTCATCTATAAAACAATTTAAATTACTTTACCATATTGATTTTTCAAGATAGGGGTTTACCTTATTGAACATTTTTCTATCTGAAAAAAGCCCTTTTGTTTGTGAGAATGCATTTGCTTTACCCTAATGGTTAGTTTACGGTACCATACCTTTGCGCTAATGGTAGTTCTCTGTAATGAGTGTCAGATTTGGATGTATATGTTTTAATTTGGCCACCATTTCACCATGGTGATTGTTAGGAGATATTCACCTGGCCAGTTGGTAGTCCATGTATAGTAGAAATATTATTTGTATTTGTAATATTAATATACTGTCGAACCTCTGAGATATGTATTGGTTGGTGCAAACACTTTTCATACACAACTCGAAGGTTACACAATTGGGAGGTTGACTTAAATAGGCATGAAATCCATCGAAAAGATGCGTTTATGGTCAGTATTGGAGAATTTAGTCTTACATAATGTATTAGCGATGTTAATAAACATTATTTTGGGGTTATTATGCTCAATATCAGGGATGGTCAAGGGGGATCAGCCAAAACACCCCTGGATCGAAAAATCTCGAAAAATTCCCTCTGAAGTTTGAGGGCCCAGTCGGACCCCCTCCCCGGAAATGGCCGTCGCGCGAAGCGGTTCTCATTTGGCCCCGAGGACTGTTAGTAAATTTACTGATTTATTTTCCGCAGAATTTATTCATGATAATTTTTGGTAAATTTCGATAATTCTAATAAATTTATGATAAAATTCGAGCGAACCAGGTCTGTTCATGATGATTATATATGCAAAATGATTATATGTTAAGGTCATTATGAAAGAGAATGTTAACCATCTCACTAAAAAGTCACTAAAAAGTCACTAAGAAAGGTCGTCACGCAATCAAACCTTTCTTATTATATCGTGCAAACTAAAGTCTGGTTTTTATATAGGACTCGTCTTTTCATCAAGCTGGTATTCTAATATACAATGATCGATTCATGTCATTCTTTTTTTTTGCATTTTGTAGATAATTTATTCCTTGTCTGATCTGGTAAGTTTCGATTTTATCAGAGTGGTTGTTTTCATTTGGCGAGCAAGGAAGTAAATTTTTCAAGTAAATTTTTTAGTCAATTTTTACTATAAACTGCAAATCTATGTAATTCGAAAAATGATAAAACGCCGAAACACGATCAGACAAAAATCTTGAACCAAGATATTTTCAATACCCTTAACTCGGCCCTTCATTCAAGATTAATAACATAATAATTGCATGTCAGAGAAGATAATAATAGTATGGATTTAATGTCCTGAACCTACCGAGGCTACATTAGGCTTTTTGGGTTGGCTTAAAATCAGGGCTTGCCAAGCCTATGTCTACCCAGGGCGGGATCAGGGGGGATTTTCAAGAATTTTCGCCAGGCGGGGGAACAGGGAAGGGATAGACAAAATGGCGGCCGCAGCCATTTTCCGGCTAAATCCAGTTAAATTAAGCTTAATTACGTCCAATTTAAGCCGTTCTATCGATTTTAGGCCTATTTCGACGTTAATTTAGTTAAATTAACGTTAGATAAGTTTAATTGTGAACAAATCCACTTTTAATTGACGAAAATTTCCGGATATTAGCGATCTCGAACTCAGGGGGATTTTTTAATATTTTAAAAAACAGGGGGATTTTAGGCTAACCCCCCCCCCCCCGTGGTAGGCCTTGCTTAAAATGTTTCGATGCAAATGAGGGGTTTCGGATATTCCAGGGATTTCTCATTTTATATGAAATGATATTCTATGACACAAATGAGTCGATGTGAAGACAATTCATTGACCAGAGCTTTCACCCGAACCGAAGCGAACCAGTGATGGCAAGCATTGCCAGAACCGACTGTTTTATAACTGGCGCTCATATATTAATTTTATTAATTATATTAATTTTTAAGTAAAATTGGTTATAAAATGTACAAAAGTGTGACAGCAAATGCGTATCCCATCACATCATATCCATGTCATGTCATAGTCTGGTGTCGCACAAAGTGCCGGGACATTCGAGAACATACTTTCGTTTGTCGATTGCCTTAAGTATTTTACGTCTGGGTCCGAGCGGAAGGCCGAGCGAAATGAGGTCCTCCTCTGTCAACAGCATCAGAGCCTCCAAATCTATTTTCTCGGTCCTAAACAATGTCGAGTATTCTTTGAGTCCGTGGGCACAAAGAAACAGAAGAGTCGGGATTGTCTTCGACGCGCTGTCATTGGCGTCTTCTTCGTCGTCCCAGTGCTGTCCGAAGCCATTCCTGTGCGCCAGACTTCCAACGCTTCCAATACTGTCGGCATAACTGTTAGAACTTCTATCACTTTCTTTGCGACCATTGCTCTCATCGCTGGTGTGTTTAGAAAAGAGTGTCTCCGAAGTGAACCGCCCTCTGAACGAAACCGACCCGAAGCCGGGTCTCTCGAATATACTCGACTCCGATATCTCCTTCTTCTCTTCGATCGGTAGACAAGAGTTGGACCGCAAGTTGTCATCCAAGTTGTTGAGAAAGTCCGGTTCACTAATAGCGCGATACAACTTGTTTGCAGTGACGTTGCACTGGTGATGATCGAGGTTCAGGTTGGACACCGACCCGGCGCTGGGTTCTGGCATTTGGTCACTCGTGAACAGGTCTTTCATGTGCAGCCGATTTGTGGCACTATTGGTCTCGTAATTGCAATTCGTGTCATATTTAGGCACATATAAGATCTGGTCGTCGCGTCTGATGCCCATCAGAGACCGGACCGATCGGATCCCGTCGTCGGCAGTGGTGTCGCGAACTTTGAAATCACCGGACATTGAATCTGAGTTTTGTTTCCTCGCCTGAACTTTGCGCGAAACTCCGCTCAAGATTTTGATCTTATTTGTGGTTCCGTTGGATTGGTTTGAGTTAACGATATCGGAGAACTTGAGTGAAGCCGTGCTCTGACACCGATTGTCTTTGAGCACAAGCGGTCGGTTCGGGTTGAGGTTGAGGTTGGAGTCGAGGCGTTTCTGGCCATCGTTGGCCACTTCTATTCGCTTCCTCTGTCGCTCCAAAACCTTTTCCTCCTTTTCTGCTCTTCTGATGGCTTTCTTTTGCAATTTGTGAAACGCTTTGATTCTCTTTTCCGCTTCCATTATAGCCTTTTCTTTCATCTTTTGAACGACTTTAGTGTTGAGAGCGCTTTGTTTGGCAATCACCTGATCCAGGAATTTGACCACTTCTTCGTGGTTGTTGATGGCGGCCACGTCTTTGGGGTTGTGATAGTCGTTGTCGAGTGACCAGAGATTGACGCCAAAGCTGACCAAAAAGGAGACACAATTGATGTGACCGTTGGCTGCACTGCAGTGAAGGGCAGTGTTTCCCAAGTGATCGCATTTTCCCGGATCTCCACTGAAAGCGAATTATTTATAAATAAATTCATTAATTATTGTCTGAAAACTAATTTATTATTCGAAGCAAATCAAAGACAATAAGTTATTTATGAGTTATTAAGAATAACTTTTAATTGAAAAGACTCAGCGAGGGATCCGACATAAATATGTTGTGCGGCTTATCTTTTTTGTGGCTCCGATCCTATAATTAGAACTTTTGCTTTTAATTGAGTTTAAATCGGAATAATTTGTTTTTCTCGAAGCCATTAACAATAATATGGTTTGTATTGGGAATACCTTTCACTGCAATAATCGGCAAAACCCTAATCATTGGTCCTAAGAATGTCTCTAAATATTAATAAACTATAAGATTAGGACTGGTTTTGCGTGTCATGTGATGTCAACGATCACAAACACCGAGCAATGGATTCAATTAAAACAGAGATTGTATTCTAATTATAAATATCTTCGCTTCGCTGGTCAACGACAGGACGGGTGGGCCGACAATGGCTTCCTCTCAGCCCAAGAGTTCAATGCTTTTGATTGTAAGCGAAAGTCGAGTTCGTGTCAAACCTTGATATTGATAGTCATTATGACTATTGTTTTTGGTCTCATATGACCACTGAATACGAGATCAGATGCGATGCAGACAAGAGAGCTCAAGAGCAGTCACTGGCCAGTGAGCAGACTTACCCCCTGCCGACGATGGCCCTCAAAGCATCTAGGTTACCAGAATAGGCAGCCCATAGGGTAGGGGTCATCCCATCCTCGTCGGGAGTGTTGCAGTCCTTTCTGGTCGCCTCTTGGATCAGATCCAGATAGCCATCGATGGCGGCTCTCTTGAAACGATCACTGCTCGAGACGGACATCGTTTAGAACATCGAGTGATAACTTTTGAAGTAATATCAGCGCAAGAATGTGTTCGAGGAATGACTGGCGGAAAGTGATTGCAATGGCGAGAGTGTCACCGATTGGAACAATGAGTTCATAGGAGTTCTTCACAAGAAATGGCAAAATATTTAAACCATATTTAAAATGAGAGTCGCGTCGAGTCTCGAGTCTGTGATGTGTTCGGCACTACTCATAGCTCTGTTATGAAAGTACAGGTGTTGTCGAGTGTTGTCGAGTGTTGTGTTGCACACAAAGCCACGCAAAACCTGTTCGCACCTCAGAGTGGAGCCAATCAGTGATCACCGCTCGAGAGTTGGCCTCAACTATAGTCTGTCCGCAAACTGTTTTCCATACAATTGTCTCAACATTTGTAGACATTGTCTTCAGTGACCCAACAATCTTGGCATGACTTTGCACGTCAATCGCCAATTGTTTGGATGCACTGAGAAAGTGATCTCGAGTGACATCACTCATCACTGGAACGATGTCTTATATACACTGTATATTGTATTGTATTGCAGAGCGTTTCGATTCTTTTGTTCAGACAATCGAATCGCTAATAAAATCACTTAAAATACACTCAATTATTATATATATTTTGTCAGATCCGATAAAATACAATACATTTCGCCTATTATTGCCAAAACAGACAATGAAAGTAAAACACATAAAAACTTATACAAACTTATAGTTTAGAGAAGTTTGAGATCAAATGCCAAGAATATTAGTGCGAACAGCGATGCGAAACGAAACGAAACGATGGCCTCAATTGGTGTACAATTAAAGCTAATAATTGGTTGCAAGCAGTGGTCAGTCGGTGTGCAGTCAGTGCTTGTCTCGGAAGTACTTATCGAAGTCAAAGTCAGTCCAATCACACAAACATCCAATGTTTGGACTCTTCGTCAAAGAATCTTCTGATCGATGGTGTGATTGGACGCCAGACTCGCGTCCAATCATTTGATAACAGTTTCAAACATTTTATTAATAATTAAACCAAATCTTACAGAATCTGAAAAATTGGAGAACCGTTTGGTTTGACGACAATTATAGCTCTAATTCTGTTATTAAATATATTATAATTTTAATACACTATTCAGAGATAAGCCGTTTTGTTAACGAAAAATGCACTAAATTTTGGTTTAAATCGATAAAAATGATTAAAACTGATGATTGGCTTCAATTGAATTAAATATTATTTGTTTCAAATATTATAATTCACGGCCTTTCGAGTGATCGATAACTTAAAACCCATTAAAACGGATATCTGACTCAAAAAGGTTAACATATTTACAAATAATTACAATTATTGTCAAACATTTTTGATTTATCATTGATAACTAAACTGAAACGATTGGCTCTGAAGTGAATGCATTCAAAAATATAACCGAAAGCTATAACTGATATGTAAACTAAAGTTAATTATTGTTTGTTTGGTATAGCGATTCAAAAATAGACAAATAATAATAATAATAATAATTAATTAATATCAATAATATTATGAGAGTTTTGAGCGCTTATGTGTCGGCGAATCCATCACCACATCACTGGAAGAGGCGTTCCGTTTGCGGGACTCGACGTGTCTGTTGTACTCTTCGTTGATGAACGCGTTCAGTTCGGCCATCGATGTGTTGGCGCCCGAGACGCGAATCACCGGAGTCTTACGCGAACCGCTGTTGGGCGACGAAGACCTCCCACCTATTGAATCAATGGTCAGTCAATGGCCAACCAATCACCGACTCTGTTCTCACCTGAGAGGGCGAGCGCTTCGCGAAACGTATCCAAATCTGTTTCATCAGTGTTGGTGTTGTCGATGTCCGGAATCGGATTGCCGTCACTCAGCGTATCGTTAAGACTGAGTCGAGTGAACGCCGAGCGACCGGTGCTGTCATTCAGTGATAGTCTTGGTTTGGGTGAACCCCAAGACCTGTGGTGCGAGTGATGGTAGTGGTTGTGGTTGTGGTGATGGAATGGGTGACTGTAACTGCTCTGAGGGTTGGCTCCACTCAGGAAAGCGATCAAATCTTCGCGTCTGATGTGACGCTTCCTCTTCTTAAGCCACGCCAACAGCTCTTTATTCCGCTTTTGTTGACCGCATTGAAAGCCGTGTTCAGAAAACCGTTTCTGAGATTCGATGCAATCCTTGTATAGTGTGGTGACCGCACCCGCGGCGTTCTGGAAGGGCATCCACACCGACATGTTGTGCTCGCGAGCTGCGGACAAAGCAAGGCCGCGGTCAGAGTGGCCAACAGTGGACAACACAAACCTTGATAGAGTTGGGCTATATTGCAAGCGGCCGTCTGGAAGGACACCCATAGCTTGTGAGCAGTGCCTACGAGAAGAGTCGCGTCAGAGAGTGTCGTCGGCGGTCACCCACCGCGGCCGCAACGGTGGCCACACATTACCTCCTTTTTCGAGTTCGATCTGTTGCTCCAAATCGGGCGAAGTCTCCAAACGGTTGATGCACTCGATCTCCCAATTGGTGTACTTTTGACTTTGGCTTTGGAGCCAATTGTCGCCGCCATTCGAGTTGCAGTCGTCCTCCAAGTCGTCCATCACTTGAGTTGACGATCAAATGGTCGCTATTCCTGTGTTTGGTTACTGTTTGGGGAAGTGTTGGCGATATTGGCCTCAAATGCGTTCTCTCGTGCGGTCGCACCCAAAGAGTCGGTCGATTCAAATGTGACTCAAATCCAAACAATTTGTGTGAAATGAGACCGAAATCAGTGACTAAATGAAATCCAATTCAATTGAATGCGATTTAAGTCACTAAAAGCGGACTCAATTTGGGTGTGATTTGAGTCACACACAGACTGACGACAGACTGAGGGCTGAGGCCTGAGAGACACCACTTTGTGTCTGCAGAGGCACTCAGATGTGAGGCTCGCGGTAGAGGTGTGAGCGATGACAGTGGCGTAGAGGCGCGCGCCGGTTGCCATCGGACCGCAGTGGCCACCAATGCCGTCGGCCAACAGTGGCCGACCCACACGCGCCACCACGGCTGACAACTGGTGTCACTCTCTGTGGCCTGACGTCAACGGATATTGGGTTTCCGATTGAAAATGCCAATTGTGTTATAGAGATAGTGCTATAGAGAGCTATACTCTGGAGTTAAGGACTAAAAGATAGTAAAGCAGAGGCAGTGTTTGTATCAGAAGCGCATCAGTTATTGTAGACCAAGTGTGCGATAACTAATGCGCTTCATCTACACCACTTCAAGCCTTACTATCTTTTAGTCCTTAACTCCAGAGTAGTGTATATAGACAATGCGCAAGGTCACATAGTTTGCCTATGGAATACTTTGGGAATAGACTATTCTTCACCAATCTATTGCATTTACTTTCGAAAAGTGTGTGCAGAACAGGTCTGACCTGATCTCAACTGATCTCAACACTTATTAAATTCTTTTCTCTAATTTACGGCATAAAGTCAAATAAGTCAAACGAAGAGTCACTCAAATCAAATAATCGCCAAATATATCAAATATATCACAGTTACCGCACTTCCGATCTCTCTCTCTCTCTCTCTCTCTCTCTCTCTCTCTCTCTCTCTCTCTCTCTCTCTCTCTCTCTCCTAATTTTTAAAAATCAGATCCAAACGATTATAAACTGATAATAAAGTGAATTAAATGCTTTAAATTAATATCGAAAGTAAAATAAAAATTATTTTTCAAAATAATCTTTACTTCAAAACTTGGGTCCAAAGACTGGTCTGAATGTGTCAACAGATTTAATACAATTAATAATTGTCTAAAATTGAATTGATTTAAATTAGATTAAAATATTACAGAAATGGAAACAATAGTCAAGAGTTGGCAAACAGTGTTCGTCGGAGAGACTGAGCAAAGAGACACTCAAAGAGACATCAAAGACACGCAGAGAGACGCAAATCAGTGATTGTCAGCGATGGTAGTGATGGTAGTGATGGTCAGTCAGTGATAGTAAAACCTATTTCTACAGCAGTTCTCAAAGCGATTGCAATGAATGGAACGTCAATTCACTCAAAGGTTTGTTAGTTTAATACAAACAAAATTAGTTTTAATTAGTTTAACAAAACAACAAAATTTAATGTTTATTATTAATATAACTTACAATCGATTGTTAAAAATTTGTATTAACGCTAACTCTCTATACAATGGTTTACAAAATGGACAAAATTGACTAAATTTGTGGTCAAAGCAATCGAAATATCAGTTAATTGGTCCACGACTTCATTGAGTAATTCCTGTGTAGACTAATGAGCGCTCGACTCGCGGTCTGGTCAGTGGTCGGCCAGTGGGCCAGTGGTCAGCTCAGGTGGCGAAGTCCACTTTGTCCCACATCAGAGCCCCGAAGTCAAGAGACGACTTGAAATCGGTGTCGTCGAAGAAGAGATCGCCCAACGGGTCGATCATATTATTGCCGCCAAACATCGTGTTCGGCAGAATCGGGTCGTGCTTTGAGGCCTCGGTTTTGATTCCCGAAGGACTGACCGACGAGTTGTCACCGATATTGCTGTTGTTATTGCCATCGAAACTGACCGATGAGTTCTGATCACTGGTCTCGTTGTAGTTTATTATGCTTTGATCGTTGGAAGTCATCGAAGTGGACGCCATTTCCATCCAAGGATTGTCCTCAACGTTAAGATTGCAGTCTTGAAAGTCCATGAATTCAGTCAAAGAGAGTTCGTTATTGTTAATCGAGTTCTTATTTGTGGTTCGATTGCAATGATTGGCGATTGAGTTGTCGTTGTTATTGCTATTCTTGTTGTCGTCGATGGAGTGTTTCTCCTCTTTCACGGCTTTCTCATTGATGGCCACATTGAGATCCATGGCTTCGGCCAGTCCTTCGAGATCTAGAATGAAGTCGAAGTCAAGGGTTGCGCTGTTTTGCGGACAGCCTTTGCTATTAACGCTATGGTTATTGTTATTCGTTTCACTCGTTTCGAGTGATTTGTTGTCTAAGTTTGCATTCGAATTCAGTTTAGAGTTATTATGGCTATTAATCGCTTTGTCGTTAGACTTTGTTTTACACGAATTAACCAAATTCTTGTCTTTCTTGAACATCGGATTGCTTTGACTGTTGAGAGCGACCAACTTCTCGGGAGTGGTCGGAGTGCTCGGGTCGTGGGCAGCACTCGGCGGCAGTTCGCCGTTCTTTATAAGTATTTCGAGCACATCGTCGACCGCTTGGCTTTTGATTGAGTTCTTCTTGTCTTTCGATTTGTTCACTTGTTTGGTCGCCTCGTCGTAATTGGGTGGACATTTGGTTATTATGAAACTCGGCTTCACATCACTGGTCTGTTGTTCGCCGTTGGATGGGTTGGACTGGTTTATGATGGTATTGAAGTTGGGAAGTGAAGAAGTCCTGTCGTTCAGACATTATTTTAGAACAATTCATAATAAAATCTAATCAATTGACTACAATTTATGACCAGTTCAGTTCAATTAGTGGACATACCTTTGAGAGGGTTGTGAACTACTTTTGAGGGACAGACCGTTTGGCAGAGAATTAGTTCTTTGTTTGGCGGACTCACTCTCTGTGCCGTTGACTTCAGCTGAAGGGACGGCAACAGAAGGACACAAAACAAACTGTTGAAGCGGACTAAGAGTTTGATTGGCTATCAATTTGGTGGTTAAAGTCTGTTGCGGTTGCTGTGACTGTTGTTGTTGTTGTTGCTGCTGCTGTTGCTGTTGTTGTTGCTGAAGAAATGCGGCTAAACTTGCCTTAACTGACGGAGAAATGGTGGCATTGGTCAGCAAAGTGGCCAGATTTGTCTCATTCGGATTCTGTTGAGCTCTCAGATTGAGGTTATTTTGCTGTAGTTTCTGCTGCAGATGTTGCTGAAGAAGTTGGCGCTGAAGTGACTTTTGTGGCGACGCGTCACTCAAAGGCTCACTATTTGGAGTCGAGATTATATGGATTTGCGGAGCACTCGAGAGCGGGATTGCGACCGTCTGGGACTCGATCGGGAGGACAGTTGTCTGCTGGAGGTGGAGCTGCATCTGAGACTTCTGGAGCTCTCTTTGCAATTCACTTATCCTTTGCTGTTGTAATAAAACAATTTCATCACTCTTTTGGTTTGCGTTCGTCTTCGGAGGCACTCCTTCATTGGTCACATCCATCGAACAGTTTTGGTCCACTCCCTCACCGGCCGAGTCCACGTCCATCGCAGTCGACTCATTCGAGTTGTGTTCGCTGGTTATCTCGTTGTGGTTGGCCTCGAGTGACGGCGACATTACCATCGATTCGTTCATCAGTTCAGTCTTGATGTGGACTCCATTACTGGCTTTTGGTTCCGTTTCTTCGCAGTTAATAGAATTAGTCGGAGAGAGAAAAGAACTGTTGGCCAAAGCGGTTGCGACCACTGCATCGGCGAAAGGCTTCAGTCGGTCAATGAGTTGCTGTTTGGCTCCGGAAACCGGAAGATTGCGTTTCTTGAGTTCTGCTTTGAGATCACTGACTTTCATGTCTTCTAATTTCGATATGATTTTGCCGACAACTGATGGATTGAATTTCGAGGTCGTGGTGGAGGCCGTGCTGTTGGAGCGGTCGCGCGGAGAGCCCACAGAACCGGTCGACTCGGCATTGGTCGCGCTTTGATTAACGGCTTTTGTCTGAAAGTTCTTCGTAACCATTGCGGTCGAAGTTTTTTGGCTAGATTGGTTCGTGTTTTGAGCATCTGATCCCTGGTCTTGACTTTGGTCCGAAATTGTCTTTAATAGTACAAAATATTGCAATCAATAATTGATTAGAAACAACTAACATAGGTATCATTGACTCACTTGAGCCGTCGGAAGAATAATTTGCGGATATTTTTGTTGCCATTCGAGTTGCCACTGAAGGAATAACTGCTGCTGTTGTAGAAGCAGTTCGTATGAGGACTCAGCTGAAGACTGGTTCGCATTCGGCTGGTTCTTGGCATTGGGTGGTCCCTGAATGGATATCAATGGCATTAGTTATGGGCCGAGTGGGCACACAATGGACTCACTTTGTATTCGTGAAATTTAATAGTTCTGGCCTTCGGTTGTGTTTTGGATTTGGACTTTTTGCGACATTTAGAGCCAGAAGAATGTTCTTTGAAATTGGTTACTACGGGACTGTTGATTGAAATCTGGTTCGATGTCGGGCTGAAAGCAGTTCCATTGATTATAGGAGCGGTTCCATTGGAGGCGACCGTAACCACAGAGGGCGTCGGGTTTGGCGATGCTATGGCCACTGCATTGCCGTTTCCGATCAGTATTGAGTGGACGGTTGACGGAGACGTCAGAAGACCGGTGACCGGCGATGAGACGATGTATGAGACAGTAGTCGAGGGCTCCGATGTGGCGACGATTGTGGTCGCGTTGGAGACATCGGTGGGCGCGTCGAATGTGATTAAACCACTTAAGGATTGATCGGTTCCACTGATCAGAGGTGAAGACGCACTGTCGGAACTGCTCTCTTCCTCGTTGGCAAAGATGAAGCGCGGGGGCGGATGTTTGATAACTTCGCCCTCACACGTCTTCTTGAAAGGGATCTGTCCCTCTTTGACTGCCTGTTCAAAGGGCTCATCCGTATGTAAAATATTCCCTTTAATCAGTTCCAGAGGTCCGGGTCTATGTGAGAGCCGATCGTTGAGGTCGTCGGCCAGTCGTGCCTTTTTCAGTTGGCGTTGCTTCTCGTGAAGGCTCGGGTCTATTTGGGTGTCCTCTAAGATATGTTGTTCGACGAGTTCTTGTCTTTGCGGTCTCCTTTGGATCTTGTGTTTCAACAGATCGCCGGTCTTTGCGCGCTCGAGCTTTTGTTTCTGCTGATGGAAACCAGGAGTTGTCCGGAGAGCTGAAGTGCAACGAACAGGCAATTAGGACGAGCCAAGCGACACATCACCGGCACTTACAGGGCAGGATGCCTTGGTCAATGAGCTGGTTGATCGGTCGCCGCAACATCAGCTTAACTTTGAGCGACTCTTTGTTCTTATCCATAGTGTTTTTGAGCGACCGATTGTCGACTGGCGGAGACCCGCCGTCCGATTCCATTGGTTCGCCGAACGGCAAGAACGACGAGTCAGACTCCTCAGACATCACAGTCGAAGAGATGGTATTCTCTTTGAACCACTCGGGGTAGATATTGACGATTGTCTCAAGCAAGTCCTGATCCAATTTGATATCCCAATACAAACGCTTTTCAGTGCTTCCGTTATCTGAAAGACAAGACAATTGCCATTAAGTGTATTGTTTTGGCTCAAGAGTTATGCAAATCAATGATATTGTGAAACAAGTCTCGAGTCTCGCAGACTCTGCACTCGAGTTGAGCTAAAGTTAGGACCGGTTTTCGACCCATTATTAATCGGTTATCAATGAAAATGTGAAAATAAAGAGCAAATAAATATGAGAAGTGCTGTCAGATTCAGAGATAATGATTGAATCAGTAGATTGAATGAGCAAATGGAAGACAAGTACTTAAGATTTGGTTCATTATTGGTTTCATTGAGGACAGGCAGTCGATGGTGAGTGTCGGCACTGGCACTGGCACTGAGACGAGAGCACCGGCCACCGGACCCGAGCGGCCATAGACCACAATCACAGTTAATTAATGATTAACATAAAATAGTATTTGAATGCTAATGTCGAGCACTGCCTAAATTGGTATGAAAGACATCCTCTGCTCCTCTCACTCACCAGTAGTGCACTTCTATTTTTAACCCAAACCACTGTTTTTTATCGATAACATGCATTGGATCTGAAATGTTAAGCGAAAACAGCGCTGGTATGCGGTGTATGTCGTATGGGTTAGGGTTGGGTAGGGAAGGAACGGATAGATAGGATGGCATAGGATAGGAGACTCCAGAGTAGAGTAGAGTAGAGTGAAGTGATGCTCACGACTCTACCTCTACCGCTGCGATGGCACCGATTAGCTGCTCTACAGCCTAAGACATGACCAGCACCTCCGACCTGACCACTGACCGCACCATTGCACCAGAGATGCACATACCTGGCGCGCGCACACCTGAGACACCTCTGTGCACATCACCGCACACTGCATAGTATGTTGCAACAAGTAATCCTGGTCATATCAATTGATGATAAATTGCAATGGAAAGACTCAATGGAAAGTGCCTTGGTATTTATAGAGGTGGTACTGGCGGTAATGGACGTCTGGGTCTACCGAATTTGCACAGCACTGCACGCCATCAGCGAAACGATTGTAACTGTTGTGCTATCGCCAGCCAAATGTCAAGGACTACAATATTTCAAATCGACGCGAAAGAGCTAGAGCTAGAACATTGGCGAGATTGACAGTGCTGGGTTTAAATAAGTTATTCATTTATAGTGAAATGACAAAGGTTGTTTCGCGAGGAAGTGATAAACTCGTCAGCTTTTGACAGTTCCAGATATAAACAGAGAAGAATAAGGGGAGGGATGAGAGGGATGTGATAGCAAACTGATGGGTCGTTTTGACATCTTATTAACACTAAGCTATTTCAGCTTATATTTAAGCGACAACAAGAGTGGGTTTGTTTAGGACATTCCAACAAAATAGCCAAGTTGCAATTCGCTATCATGCTAACTTCAATAACAGTGCTGTGCTCTCAAAAATAAACAAATTAAATCAAATCAGTAATCAATATCAAGCAAATTGATGCGACACTAATATTTAATGCAGTGCTGACAAGCCATTCATTAATTAAATGTGACCCATGTTATCATGATAATACATTCGATATACCACTGGCACAATAAATGTAACAATTAGAACAGTTTGGCTCTAATTCTGTAAACATCTATTGTGAGTCCAAGGTTAGTGCCGGAATCGGGTTAATTCGACTACAAATAAGAAAGACCACGATTTTTGTTTTATCTAACGTAAACACGGACTCATAATTGTAAACTGACGGTGCAATCGAGTGATTGAGGATTGAGGCAATTGAGCTTGTTGAATTTGACAATTTAACCTATTTATTACGAATTTTGCAAACATTTGAAAAAAGCCGACATAAGACGAGTGAATGTGTTTGGATGGCACTGAATGGGACAGAATGGGAAGACCTGGTGGCTATTTTGGTCCGACTCGACGGTTGCATAACGATGAGACAGACACGGATAATATGGAACATGGTAATTTGCTGGGTTGGCAACTGGATTGCATATTAATGTTAATGCAGTGCTAAAGTCATTGGAACCATAAATAATTTTCAGTTTCGGATTGTGACAGACAGACAAAAATTAAGCGATTGTTAAACAGAATAATTTATCTAAATTTTTCACTTATCTAATTGGCAACGAATCGAGTAATCTAGGGCTCAATATAATCCACAGCCATGCTCAACTATCGTCGTATTCTAGTTAAACGCGGAATGTCCTGAGTCGATTCAATTACCTAAGAAGTTTAATCAATTTTTCTTGTATTAATCCCACGCTTTTTAATAATGACCATCACTTCAAAGTAGCAACAAAATTAAGGACACTATTAATCTTAGTGATAAATACGGTTGGAGCTAGGTCATTTAATCAAATACACGTGATAATAGTTGCGGTAAATTAATTGGTCGATAATTTCTATCATCGATGACAATTAGTTTCGCTAATAATTTGATAGACATTTGATAAACAACTTATTCGCATCTGATGTGCGGCACTGCCGCAGATGTGGTCAGATTCGGACACAAACCGATTGATTAGTGTCTGAATCAACGCATTGAATCAAATTAATCGCGAGAATGCAATGTTAGGGCCGAACGGGTCAGTCGAAGGCGTGTCCACTACCGGCTGCCCACTGCTAACCCGATGCGATCGGTACTCAAGCTTTGATAACCAGGCGGTTATTTACGAGTGGTAAACATCATTTGACGACAAGTGTGGAGACACTTACCGCAGATGTGGTCCGATAAGTGTTGGCGAAGAAACCATTTTATTTGATAACATGTTTACGAGTGAAAGACAACAAACATTTGATGGAAATATGTTTTGTTTCAAACGATTCACTCAAACGGTCCGAAAGACAATGATTTGTTGGGCAAAACAGCACTCAATAGACGATAAAAGTGTAAATAATATCGGATTTAATTGAACCAAAATCAACGATAACTTCAATTGTGGTCACATCCGAGCCATTGGTTGGCAAAGCGATGCAATTGTTGACACAATTTGTGTTTGTTTTAGTCAATCGCTGCACAAAAGCCCGAGTCTTGGCTCGAGTCAGGAGAGAGTCGAGAGTCACCACTAGTGACGGCCCACCACTTCCTCCTATGCCAGTGAAGACCTTGATCATCACCAATTAACGACAGCCAATGCCACACTCTGCCCAAAACTTGCTTTCGCCAAACTCGAGCGCTTTGTTTTCATAATCTCTGATAATTTGCTTTTTATCGCATTCACTTCAACCCTAAACACGATTGCAAAACAGATTGCAATACAGATTGTGTTGACTCTGAAAGAGTGAAACATTGAAAAGACCGCATCCCATCTGTCAGTGAGCGATGCGATGGCCAGACGAGCCAATTAACGCCATTTCACCTTGCTCAAATCAACGCTTTGCTCTACAAACATCTTTTTAACTATATTTTAGCCTAAAATTTACTGAAAATGGACTCAAATGAGGAAAACTTTTGGAAAGACCTACTTTGCCGAGACCAGTCGAGACCATCCAAGGTCTCGCCGAAGAGGTTTACAACTTTGAATTCTTAATTAATTCAAAGGGATATCACTTTTAGACGTGAAATGATAAACAGATTGATTGATGCGACCGATTAGCGGTTGTGTGACGCCATTGGCCGACAGTATTACGAATCAGACATCGAATCGATTGAATTATTTTGTTTATTAATTGAATGGCAATCAAAGGCAAGAAAGAGATGATTCGGTTATCGATCTACAAGTTTTGGTGGCAATCGATTTCAACTAAACAAACCGTTTGTCTCATCAATTGATTTTATAACTATAAAATAACTATAAAATACAATTAAACTAAATACTAAAATCAACTAAAATAGCAATCGATGTGACGTTGGATTGCAGAGCATAACCATCTGAAACATCGATTCGATCGGACAGACAATCAAAAGAGAATTGAGATTTTGAGTCCAAGAATTACCGGATCTACTGAATCAAAGTATCTAAAAATAAAACAAAAGGAATGCAATTTTGAGGGAAGTGTTGAAGTGTTTGATCAGATGTCGGGCAATGAAATCGATTGCTCTATCACTCGATAGCAACGGTAAGAATCAGAAGAAATGGTGAACAGTGTTGGAGAACATGAGTAACCTTTGGATGCATTCATTGTAATTAAATAAAAAGCCAAAACATTAACCATTATTTCTATATTACCTAAACATTATCTCAATTTCCTGTCATTCAGACTAATCTTACGAATCGATACATTAGTATTACATATATTAGGCGTAGAGTCAGATATATGTTGAGAAGAGTTGCCAAAAGTCGTTTGTCTCACTTCTTCGACGACCCGACACCACTCGGGGGCCTCACCTGACGGGTCCTCAAGAAAGTAGGTCCGGTTGGGCTGTGAATGAGAGGGAGTCGATGAGTGCGGGCATCGGTCTGTAAGTACTCACTGTGTGAATGTAGAAGGTCTTGAAGTTCTTGGCCTCGGGCCGCATGTCCTTAGACCAAGGCACCTGACCTTTGAGGACCATATTGGACGCGTCCACGTAATAAAGATGCGGTCCAGTGGTCAACAAAAACATACGCCTTCGAGCGAATAAACCCTTTTTCTTATCGATGAAACCTTGTTTAAGAATTAGGTTATTTTCGACGAACCGATGAAAGATATTGTTTTCCCTCTGGCTTTCGAGCCGTTCGCTCATCTCCTGAGGGCTGATGTCGAGAATGCCCTTTTTGGCCGAACTGTGATTCTTGTCGAAGTCTTCGTGAAGGGCCAGACCCATGATTCGCGTGATCTGCTTCTCAGCCAAACCGGGCTCTAAGTTCTCGGTTACCGTTGATTTTTTCTTCATCTCATCATTCTTTGCATTTTTAGTGTACGAGTCGGAGACGGGAGGAATCATCTCATGAATTAATGACCATTTGCTGGCTAACGGAGCGAAGAATGGATCGGATTTGATGGAAGTATAGCCTTTTGCGTTGAGGTCATCGTTTGCGCCCAACCTTTCGGTCGGGTTTATCCGCAAAATGTTTTTGATCAACATTTCGGAACATTCGGTGAATTCTTTGCTGAATTCATATTCCAAACCAATTATTTTCTGGAAAATCAGGTATTCGTTTGGCGCCCGAAAAGGTGCCGAACCGCTGATCATTTGGTATACAATACAAGCGAACGCCCACAAGTCAGAGCTCGCGGTCGCGCTCTTATTGGTCAACATCTCGGGCGACACGTAATGAGCCGTTCCTACGAAAGAGTTCTTACGCCTCGTATGAAGCGGTTCTTCGGGTGATTGAAGTGTCAACTCAGTGGTGGTGTCGTTGAGGATGAGAGCGGACCCGAAGTCAGTCACTTGAATATGCATTTTCTCGTTCAGCAAAATGTTTTCGGGCTTTAGGTCTCTATTGGATGGCAATCGGTGAGAGAAGTGGACACAAAGGAGTGTAGACGACAAACCTGTGAACGATGCCCAGTCTGTGCAGGTGCTCGAGGGCCAGTATAATCTCAGCCGAATAGAATCGGCAACAGTTGAGGTCAAAGATTTGCCTCTCGTTTATAAGTTGGAGTAATTCACCGCTTTTGGCGTGATTCATGACAAAGACTGTAATGACCAAGACAAGACAAGACAAGACACAGTGAGAACTGGCAACACTGGCTAACCAGGAGTACTCACAGAGTCTGTTCTCGTCTTGGAAAGTGCAGTAGAGTTTGATGAAGAAGGGCGAGGGATGACTGGTCAGCACCTGAAGACATTTCTTCTCTCTCAGCACTGCCTGACTCTTCTTCTCTCTTCGGATCAGTTTCTTTTCGCACACTTTGATGGCAAACTCTTCCGACTCCTTGGCTTTGCTTCGGGCAGAATAGACCTGCAAGTGATGGTCAGCGGTGGTCAGCGGAGGTGGTCAGGTGTGGTCGGGTCGGGTCAGTGACTCACCATAGAGAAAGATCCCTCGCCTATGAGGTCAATGAAGATGAAATCCAAGGCATTCTTCTTTAGTTCAGACATGACTCGGGTGTCATCGCAGTGACCACTCAATCGGTATCATTCGGTAGTCTGTGATCAGTATTAATCAGTCGTTAAACCACTGATTGATTTGAATAACAATCAAATCTCAAATCACTGCAAACACTGACAACTGAGTCAACACTTGTGACCACAACTGACGTCCGATTGACTCGCATTCGCCACTCAGTGAGCCATTCATTGGTCGCCAACGGGAGACGTCTTTTATGGAAGGCCTCAGACAGTGGTCTCTCTCTCTCTCTCTGTCTGCCAAATGCACTCAATTTGTCATTCGTTGAGCGAAACAGCGCTACAGTCGAGCCTCGATTTGAGTCATACAGTCAGTCTTCATAAAGAGGAGAATCACTAGACTAGAGTAATAAGTAATAGTTGACCCACTGGTGACTAACAAGACTCTAGTAGAAGAACTGCATAAACAGAATTTTGTTTTCTTGTTCTTATAATGATTGATACTTAAAAATTTCCGTGAATTTCTTTAAATAAATAAAAATTGTTGCAAGTTCATAAATTATAGATTTTAGATTGGCAGTTTACCTGGTTTCAGCTATTGATACGGAACAACAATTAATATTGTCTTATTTCGGACGACATTAAGCGTTAACTCAAATGCTGAGTC